>JBANCZ010004412.1:0-10324 GCA_037040025.1 Sphaerogastrella javana | reverse complement strand
GTTGTGGATGTTGTTGTTGTGGATGTTGTTATTGTTCTGAATGTTGTTGTTGTGGATGTTGTTGTAGATGTTGTAGCGAATGTTTTTGTTGTGGATGTTTTTGTTGCTGCGGATGTTTTTCTTGTTGTTGTGGATGTTATTGTTGTTGTGGATGTTGTTTTGGTAATTCGGTGTGAATGACAATTGTTTGTTAACATGTTTCGTTTTTGTTTGTTTTATATCAAATATACATAAATGTACGCAAAGTACATTTAAATAATAAACATAATTAATAATAATAAGTGTAATAATAATAATAATAATTATAATAATAATTACGATTCTACACAAATATACAGTATATAAATATTTATATAGCGTGTGTGTGTGTGTGTGTGTGTGTGTGGGTGTGTGTTTTTTGTTTTTTGTTTTATGTTTAACGTTTTGCTTTCTCTTTGCTTTCGCTCTCGTTTCGCTCTACTAGTTTTTGCTGCTACTAAGAACTATTCAATAATAATAATAAAAAAAAAAGAATTACATTTAATGGAGAGTTAAATATTATAAGCTTAGCACTTGTTGCGTGTATGTGTGTCTGTCTGTCTGTCTGTCTGTCTGTGTGTGTGTGTATGTATGTGTGTGTCTGCGTATCCAACTTATGCTTACAATTAACGAGGATCAGTTGATGGCATTGGAGCTGTGGCTGCATCTGCTGCTGCATCTGCTCCTGCTGCTGTTGCTTCTGCTGCTGCATCTGCTGCTGTTGCTTCTGCTGCTGCTGCATGTGCTGCTGCTTTTCCTCCTGCTGCTGCTTCTGCTTCTGCTGCTGCTTTTCCTCCTGCTGCTGCTTCTGCTTCTGCTGCTGCTTTTGCTGCTGCTCCTGCTGCTGCTTCTGCTTCTGCTCCTGCTTTGGCTCCTGTTGCCGCCATCAGTTGGTGCAATTTGAATTTGTTACATTTGGTTTTGGTTTTGCTTTTGCATTTGCATTTGCTGTTTGCTTTTGATTAATTAATTTGTGTTAATTACAGCTAAAATTTATGTGCTACTCCTTTAGGTTGTGGCTGTTTGTTTGTTTGTTTGTTTATTTGTTTGTTGGTTTTGTTTGATTTGCTGCATTATTTAGACCGTCTCCAGGACGCGCACATCCTTTTGCACCACATAGAATTTATGCTTCTTGCCAACGAGCCCCCATATGACAGCCACATTCTCGATGACCACATTGACGGGTATTGTACAGACGGCGCCCAGCACACACGCCAAAAACTTGAGCAGGCCAAAGCGATAGAGCGAGAATGATTTGATGACACCAAACACATACATATAGATGTTAATTGCCGCTATGAAGGCGCACACAAAGTCCACTAGATTTGGACATGGTATGGGATAGAGGCCGGCAAATATAATGTTCGATGTGGATAGCGGCATGGTTACCCATGAGTACACGCTAATGCCCAGGAGCAGCTTGTGCTTGAAGGGTATCATCTTGGAGTGTACAACGAGCAGTATGCCCTGGAGCCATCGTTTGCGCTGCTGCAGCAGATCGAGCAGTGTGAATGGTGATTTCTCATACATTTCACCCTCAATGAAATTGAATGTATAGCCCTGGCTGAATGCGCGCATCGCAAAGAAGCAATCCTCCGCTACGGATCCATCAATGCCATTGTCAAACGAAACGGAACGCTCCGCACCGACCTGAATTGATCAATTGAAAGAACATGATTTAGTATAATGGAAACAATGAAGCCATGGATCAATTGAATTCTACTCACCTGGGTAACCACGTAGCTGCCCTTCCAGCTGAACAGTGGCTTGTGGAACAGTTTGAACTGTAGCCGCAGTTTGCCCATATCATCGGATACACGAAAACTATCGGCTAGCGTTGTCAGCCAATTGACAACATTCTCATTGGCATAGGTGATGAGACCCTGACCAAACGGATGCTTGCCATCGAGCACAAAATTGATGATGCCACGCACTGAGTTCTCAGTGAGCAGCGTCTCCTCATCCAGATGGACAATCCAATCGTTGTCATTGAGCACATTGACCTTATCCTCCAGACAATATTGCAGTGCACGCGATTTGAATAGGGCACCGGTCAACGTTTTATACTCCTTGGGCACAACGATCTCACGTATGCGACGATGCTGCGCCAGATGCACCGCTTTATCTGTAACAACCTCAATGAGGAAGTTCTCTAGGCCTGTGTCCACGCAGGTGTTAATGTTGCGCAGCACATTCATCTTGACTAGTTCCGGGAAATCGCCACGTGTGACCACACGTATGCAGATGAAGGGCGCCAATAGTGGACTGCCCTTGAGCACAACCTTCTCGGGGAAGGCATTGTAAAAGACAAGGCCACAGAAATTGAATAGCACCTGGGGCAGGGTTAGCAGCGTTAGGAAACGTAATAAGTACAGCAATACCGTGGCCACCTGGCCATACTCAGTCCATGGATCGACGATGGTGAATGAGTTCTCATCGATCTTAATACCGCCGGAGAATACTTCGCATATAACTATCACAGTGATGAGCAGTGCGCAGTGCAGCAAATGTTTTGTTGTTGAGTTCATCATATTGAGTACACACCGTGGACTCCTTTTCGCTCTCTCTCTCTCCCTCACTCTCTCTCTGTCTCTGGTTCGTTCGATCGCTCTCTTTTAACTCTTAACGCTCAATCTCTGTCTGCTTTTGATTTGCTTTAGTTTTTTTCGCGATTTTTGTTTTGTTCTTAATGTTTGCTTATAAAAATTATGAATTTTAATATTAATTACTTGGGCTTGGACTCCGACTTGGCGGCGTTTGTTCGTCTCTTTTTGTGCACTGTATGTGGGATCAGAGAGTTATGAGGAGGCAGCAGAGCAACGGATGTATATATGCCCGTATCTTGTATGCGTATGGAGTGTGTTTTCAAATTTATATATACATATATATATATGCTTTGTTTATGCTATATCTTTTCTCTAGCAATATCTGTGTGTGTGTGTGTGTGTGTGTGAGGGTGAATGTGTTTGTCTTTGTGTATACTTTTTGTGGGCCTATGCTCTATAAGAAAGGAAATCCATCCAACGTTTACTCTCAGTTTCGTTTTGTTTAAACAACACTGGCTATTGTTGTTGTGTTTGTTGACTTCTTCAACTGTTGCCCTTGGCTGTTACCGTTGGTAATTCGCTTGGATTCGACACCGTCACTGACACCGATGAGGCACTCATTTCTGAAACAAACAAAAAGAGATAGAAAAAACAAAATAAAGACAATTCAATTAGGACACTCATTCGCTCGTTATATTATTTAAGTCATATGATAAACAAGCAGCCTATAGATAGCATATAAATGACTCACGCATCGATTCAAGAATCACACAAATACAAGAGAAAAACAAAAACAATACCCAATCAGACACCAAACTATGTTTAAGTATAATTATCACTAGGTTTACAGGTACACCTAGCAACAGGAAAAAGTTCACCATGAATGTAGCATCAAGTAGGCATTCGAATTCAATTTTCCATAATTCAATCTCAGGCTCTCTTAGATTATTATGTAGATCTTCAAAACAAAAATATACAAATTCGTACTGTTCATATTATTTTGTCAGCATTTTTACATACATTTTCTGAAAATTGAAATTGTTTAGAATGGGTGATATTACAAAGGAACACTTTGGAGATCAAGTGATACGACCATATAACACAATTGGACCAAAACCTCTTAAGGATTGCCCTATTGGCTATATCAGTTCTAGTGATTCTGATGAGGAAGGTGGAAGTGGCATTCATACAGGTACCTCGGTTGTGGGTATTGAATATTGTAATGGTGTCGCCATTGCCGCCGATACATGCATTGCATATTATACATCGCATCGTTATGTGAACTCGAATCGTGTATTCAAATTGAATGAGAACATTATATTGGGTGGCACCGGTGATTTTCCCGATATACAGTCAGTAATAACATCACTTCGGCACAAAGATCACGAGGATTTCTATGTGAAAGATCAGATCAGATTGCGACCGAGTGCCGCAATTAATTGGATGTCACAAATGCTCTATGCCCGTAGCGCGAGTCGAAAACCGCTTGGCATTGAAATGATTCTTGGTGGCATCGAATCGAATGGTTCACCATATTTGGGCTATGTCAATTACCATGGCGAATGGTATAAGGCCAATGCTATAGCCACTGGCTTTGCCCATTGTTATGTATTGCCAATGATTGAAAGCAGATTGCCATCGGGTCGTGTTATTAACTTAAATGAGGCAACGAAATTGCTTGCTGATTGCATGAAGGTGCTCCATTTTCGGGATTGCTCTGCCCATCGCAAGTTTACGATTGCTGTATGCTCCAAAAACGAATGCTATATACGGGGTCCCTTCGAAGTAGATGACGACCCCAACAGGTGGGTGGGCAGTGGTGGATTTTAGAGCTTAACAACAAATAGTATTCTATGTTTCTATGGCTTATGCTTCTGCACAAATAAAATTGTAATATTTTCATTACATACATTATGTATTATGATGCTATGCATCAATGAAATGCACAACGCATTACACGTGTTCAGTTTACTCATAAATATTAATTTCATTTTCTGTTTATAGAATATGTGTATAGTATAATAGTAATCCTCAATTATGACTTATTTGTTATTCAAACGTTTAATTACAAACACATTTCCTCTTTTTGTATATCGAATTTCGGAACTTTCTGACAATGTTCTACACTTGTAATTTGAGTTCGTTCACAATCAAAATACGGTTTTTAGACCATGTGTTTATAAAACACAAAGGGTCTATTAACTTTGCGCAAGGTCGGGTTTGTATAACAGGCAAAAGCAGGCGTGACGGACCCCAAATAGCATTTATATTCTTGATTGGGATGAGAAGCTAAGTTGATTGAGCCATGTTCGTTTATTTGCCTGTCTACCCATCTTTCACTATGCCGGTCTGTATGAACACCTAGATTTTAAAATCTATAAGATCTACAGTATTTATATTTGGCACGAACACACCTGTGATATGTAGGCAGATCAAGTTTGTTTAAGATTTTGGAAACCTGGTCAAACTCGCCCGCAGTTGGGTAGCCCATCATTTAAAATCACCATAACAGGTGCAATTTTTGTTCTGCTTTGGAACAGATATGCACAAATGCATATTGCATTATATTGTATAAAATTTTGAGCCCTGGATAACCACACTCTCCCACTAATGGAAGCCCTGTATGTAAAAATCACCATACAAGGCGCAATTTTTAAGCTAGAGCATTATGCTTTGGTACTTATGTGCAGTATTACATAACACAACTATCGATTAACGATAAAAACTACCAAATAGGGATATCGATCATCTACGTAAATCTATGAATCGATTATCGATAAAAATATACAGTAGCAATATTACTATCTTGCACTAAAACTAAAACCAAACTACATTGAAAATACTAAACACAGGGCCCAGAATTAAACGTCGAACACATACCCTACCCTACAGTTAGATATGTTTTCTTTTTGTAATCATTAAACCTTATTGTTTATGCCAAACAGCATCGTGTTTAACTTCAACTTCAGACGTTGTAGAGCTGAACAAGTGAAACATTGTTTCATCATTTCATTGTGCAAAGGTAAAGGTAAACCGCGGAAACTCTATACGGCTTGTCTGTTGTATTATACTATGTTTAGAATGGAATTTATAACAGTTAAGTGTGAAACACAGACACACACACACACACAGAGAGAGAAATACACGCAGTATTGCGTGTGTAGCTAGTCAGAACCAAAATGTTTAGGCGATTCTAACGAACTATCAAAATTTTTTTTTGGCTATTCTCGATTTTCTCTGTTGTTGCTCTTCGTATTATTATTATTAGTATTTCTGTTGTTGTTTGCACCGAACATGCGCACATACACATGTACATACATGCATGCACATGTACGTAATATATTCAATTTACATGGGGTCTAGGCATTATTTGCCCCCAATAATAATTATAAAAGTTCAAGAGCCACCCATCGATTTGATTCTAATTGCCTCAAATTTGTCTCGTTTGCCCCATGTTTTCCACATCTTGGTTTGATAATATTTGTTTTGTTGTTTTGTACATCCCCACTATGGGGTTATAAAGGGCAGGGTTATATATATATATATATTGTGTTTTTATGTTTAATTAGCGTTGAAGTCAAGTCAATATAATTAACTCGGAATAGTTTTGGTATGAATGCGATATCATTGCTGAGCGTAGAGAAGTCTATATAATAATTGAATCATACGAGTGTTTTGGGCATTTTTGTTTTGGTTTTTTTGTTTTTTGTTTAAAGTTTTGTGGGTATTAGTGTATAAAATATATATTATATATATATTATGACTCGCCAGGTCCAATACCTGTGACTAATTGAAAAGCTGCATTAATAACAATACTTTGATTCTGATTCTGATTTGAATTGCGATTACAATTTCAAATTTCACATTTCGAAATTCCACGGGCAAGTATTTACGCTTGTCAAGATAACATCATGATATAGGGGGAAATTTCCATGCCGTTTAATGAGTGTATATCGTACGCGTATATGCAGATATATAGTATATGTTATTCTAGTTATACATATATAAATAAATCAAAATATGAAAGTTAATGTTGTTTAGAATATGTATTAGAAAAATCTAAATAGAAACTTTATCATCTCTAGATCTTAAAATATTATAAACTTTTATTTGTTAAGCTTTTAACAGCTTTGAAAAAAAAAAGAACTCTGCCTATTATATGGTTTAGTTTTGGTTAGTTAAACAAAACTCTAAATGCTATGGGGCTCATGATTTATCGATCACCCTGGGAAAAACATGCAATTAAATATAGGTACATGCAAAATATCAATTATCACCAGAATTAAATAGAACTCGAGTGGCCTAGAAATGAACACAATGTAGAATCGAATGCTATTAGGTATTAGAAGATTGTAGGGTATGTCCAGTGCGGTTGGGAAATTATTCAATATAATCAACATTGTGTATATAATCTATATATATTTTTTGTTGAAGTAATACATTAAGATCGTTTTGACACACACGTTTATTATATAATCAATAGCCTGGGGTGTATGCATCAATCAAATGGTACCCTATACACACTATATATGGCGCAACGCCGTATGGCCCCTATACAGTACAGAGTTGGTTGCCTGGTTGAATGATTGCGATTACCTGGTATTCGCTGGCACGTTTGGACGAAGATTACGAGAGTATTTATGCATATACATATCATATCTGGAATACTGAAGAGTACAGTGATAACATACATATACTCAATGTTATGATTGTATTGCTTTAACAAACCCAAACATAACTGCCTAAAAACGCACACATGACTATTTCTATAAATGTACGGATTATTAACACACATACATACCATATGGTATATGTGTATATTATATATGCATAGAGAAATATCTAAATATTTATAAACATATATGTGGTTAAGATCCCGCATAAGGCTGGTGCTGACGTTCTTCGGGAGGTCGAAAGAATCGTTGTATAAAGAGTTCAAAAAGTGCAAGTTTTCTAAGAGTGTTTCATATGTATATGTATATATATATACCTATATATATTGATATATTGATACATATATGTATTGATGTATATATATATATTGATGTATATATATTGATTTATATATAGCAACAGTTAAATGTTATCAGCAGTAGCAGTCATAATACTCATGCCTTCTCGCATGATTCACAATTAGTCTCAAGTTCCGGCCAGATAACTGTTGGGTGTAAGAAACCTCCCCATCCCCCACCCACGTTTGAGATGCCCATGACAATCAGCTGCTTCTGCTGCTGATGTTGCTCATGTTATTGTTGCCAAAGGGGGCGTAATGAACCTGAATCACTGGCGATAAGTAGAGTCGATGTACGTACTTATATAAATAAAAAAAATGCAATTACGAGTGGGCATTGGAATAAATTTAACAATAGACTTTGTATTAGTGCATTGCCAACAACAACAGCAACAACAACAACAATATTAATTAATATTAGTAATAGTACATCAACAAGTGCATGATTTTAAATTGAATAAAATGTATCACCGTCTGACGTATACCCAGTATTAGCTCTTGGTTATCTTGTTTTAAAAAACGTTCTATAGTATTGAGATTTATAGCGTTCATGATTTGCCATTGAGTTAAGCACTAGTACAATCATTAAGAAATTTATAGCCTTTTAGTCACAATGACAATTGACAATTTACTACACACACTCTCTCTCACAAAAGGCAATACAGATGTGGATTATGACTTGATTTTGTGAGTGGTATAAGGTCTGTACAATAATAGACGTACATTATATATATATATGTATATATTTAGAGTAAACCATGTGCCTTTAATATCGGGGGAAACTAACGACAGACTCTCTTTATAACAATTACCCAATGAGAGTTGAGTATCAAGATTACATATATATATATATTTTTTTTTTTTGTGTAATTATTGCTGATAAAAATGTACTTCAGATTAGCTAAGATCTAGCATGCATATATACCCTTGTCGCATACCCTGCAATTGAGTCGCTTCACTGCGTACATAGCCCAATGCCTAATGCAATAAACAATGTGATTTCAATTATTGTTGTTCGTAATTCAGAATTTATTGTTTATCATTATCTATTGTTTTCTGCACTCGATTTTGCACACGAAAACGAAAAGTTGAAAATACACGAGATCACAAAATGTAAACAATTACAACAAAACTGAAAATTAAATTTAAAAAAAAAAAATAAATAAAAACAAAAACTTTAATTATTTCAACATTTCACAATTCTAATCAAAACTACATTGTCGCAGGCATAACACCAAAAAAGAAAAAAAAAAACCAAAAAAAATGGTTATAATGATAAAAGTAATAGAAAAAGTTCCAATCATTAACAGGGCAGAAAAGGCTCGTAAACCCCCGAACAGAGATCGTAAAGTTGTCGGACGTATATCATATATAGGGAGCAATATACCGATATATGATTTGGATAATGTGTGTGTGAGTGTGTGTAAACCTTTCAGTACATATTCAGTTCAAATGTGACTAAGTGCGAGTACAATTCGAGTACATTTTTGAGTACGTATACGAATACGATGAGTACATTGACGATTTCGATGACCCCCAAAGCAATAATACGACACTTGGGTATGAGATAGTACGTGTGGAGGCGGTAAGGGGGGGGTATGCATATGGCACATCACTTAACGTAGACTAAAGGCCGTGAGATAATACATACATATCTGGCTATTATAATGTTACCCACCCGTGCACTCCTAATCTTTTAATCAGTACATCATATTGCCGGGTTTTTTTTTCTGATATATATATAAAGGCCGTTTTTTTTGATACGTTTATTTAGAAATCTTTTTTTTTTTTGGTATTGTTTGTATTATAGTTAAAATTTTCTAATTTTTTATACGATTTATTATCGTTGTTTCATTTAAAATTTGTATTTTCTTTTGATTGAATTTTCGCGCGGTCTTCGTTCTGATTAAATAAAGTTCGTTCTTTCAATTTTCGGTGTATTATAATTAGTTTTTTTTTTTCTTTTTTTTTTGGCGAGGAGCTTCGAAGCTCGAACTTCGAAGGCAGCCGTTACACTGAGACGTAGAGCAAGAGAGAACCCCACAAAAATGGTTAGTACCAACTGAGAGTACGGTCGCAGTAATACTCAAGTGTGCTTGTACTCGTGTGTGAATATTTGTGTGAATGCCTGTGTGTGAGTGTGAGTATGAGAGTGTGTGATTGTGTTAATGTCTGAGTGATTGTGTGAATGTTTGTGTGAGTGTGAATGTTTGTGTGAGTGTGTGGAATTACTGTGTGTGGGTATTTGGGGAGCAGACTGCGGGTTTATTGTAGAAATGTACACATTGTATGCGTGTGTCTGTGAACCGCAGTCATATTAATAAATTAAATATGTTATCAAAGTGCGACACACACCCATACACACACACACACACCCACAGAGAGAGAGAGAGAGAGAGAGGGATAGAGAGAGAGAAGAACAGATACATGCGTACATTGATTACGAGGCGTGTGTATCAGACTTGATTCAATTGTGCATCGATTGTTGCTGAAATGCCGGCTATATATGTATGAGTATATGAGTATACATACATATATATATATGAATATATTATACAATACATACATACTTATGAATACGTGTAATTATGACTAATAAAATGTTTAAGAATATATAAATATCGCCTTAGTATGAGTGAATGTGTGTACGTCAGCCACGATTGCGTTATGAGGCATGGGCATTCCTTTCTAGGGGTTAACAGGTGTCCACTTGTGGGCCACTTTGGTGGCTAATGCTTCAGCTTCTGCT
>JBANCZ010004411.1:0-10325 GCA_037040025.1 Sphaerogastrella javana | reverse complement strand
GTAGGGGCGCTGACGACATAAATAAACAAGTGCTCTTGGCATTTGTTGCGTCGTTAATTCATGATTTCAATTTTTAATGCCCTGCGCCCGACAACAGCAACAACAACAACAACAACAACAACAACAACATCAACAACATCAACAACAACAACAACAACAACAGCAACAGCAATAACAACAATGTACTCAAGTATGGCTTGTACTTTAATAACATAGCCGTAGCCAAGGAGGCGGCAGCAACAGCAACAACAATAAGAAGACGAAGAAGAAGGAGAACAACAACATCAACAACAACAACAACAACAACAACTATAACAACGGCAACCTGACTACATCGTGTCTTAATAGAATGCAACAGTCGGCCGCCCGCATTTGTAGTTCGCTCTTTGACCCCCCCTTTCACTCTGCCTCTGGCCTCTGCTCATGCTCTGCCTATAGTGTCTACCCCCTCCCCTCCTCTGCCGCCCTTTGCTATTTTCGCTGTTCGCAATGCGTGTGGCAGGCAATGCTCGACTTGAGCTGATCGCCAGCTGTATCATTTGATAGTTCCACCAGGGCAGCCGTAGAAGGAGGGGGAGGGGGCAAGCATGACGTTCGTGTTGCCCCCCTCCCCCCTCACACCTGCCAATCAAAGTTGCGCTCTTGTATTATTATTTCGATTCTGTTTCGTTTTTTTTTTTGTAGCCGAGAAAATTTATTGAATTATATTTTCAGCGCCGTCACGAAAATTGCCGACAAAAAAAAAGTAAACGAACGCAAAAATTCAAGAAGAAAGGCAGAAGAGAGCAGAGGAGAAGAAGAGCAGAAGAAGAGAGACAAAGCAAAATTAACGGCAATTTGATTTTGATTACCAACTGGCGCTAGCAACGGCAGCGCAGCAGCAGCGACGCCGACTGCGACGGCGACTTCGACTGCGATGGCGACTGCGACTGCGACAGCAATCGAAGAAGTAAGCAAGTGCAGCGTGTGAAAGAGATGCATGTATGTGTGCATACACACACATATAGCCGGCTCGCTCTGGCACGCGTGCACTTGCTCTCTATATCAGTTTGATTGAGATTAATGTGACTTTTGAGCGACTTGTTTTGTTAGGGGGAATGTATGAATGAGTGGGTGTGGGTGAATGAGTGTGACTATGTGTGTGTGTGAGAACTCCCCCTGCTCTCGGTTCGCATTATTCAATTGGAGTCACTTAATAAACGCTTAGGAACTCCCCGCCCACAATCCCCCGCAAATGTCACGTGCGTGCATCCATAATTAACCAATTGGGACTGCATACGGGTTTAGGGTTACCAGATGGTAAAATTTAAAGTGTGAAAAACAGGCAGATGGAGGCGTGGCAGACCCCACAAGGTATGAATATTGTTGATCAGGAGGATCAGGCGAATTGATTGAGCCATGTCCGTCTGTCTGTCTGTCCGGAAGTTCCTTGTTTCTCCAAAGTGTAAAATTGCTTGTTTAATGGGGTTTTGCGTACTTTTGGGGTCGCATCGAATTTCGTTCGTTCATCAAATTTCGAAATTTGGACGAAAGAAAGAGTAAATTTTACGCTCAATCGAAGCGGCTTCTGTTCCTGATCAAGAATATTTATACTTTGTGGGGTCTGCCACGCCTCCTTCTGGCCGTTTTTGTTTTTTTTGGGCTACCAAGAAATTTCGAGGGAGCACTAAAAGAATGCAACGGTTTTTGTTTGACTTTACAGCCTACAGTTGATATGATTTTTAAGCGATTTTAACTGGAAATAGGAAATTTTTATCGATGGAAACGTTTTATTCAAATTAAATTTATGGGACTGAAAAAAATATTTAATTAATTCATTGATAACAAAATTTCATGCTTAACATTTAATGAAATATTCAAGAATATATATAAAAATATATAGTTATGTATATATTTGCTTAATTTTTAAAATATTTTGCTATCATCTGACTCGTTTGGCACTCAAAAATTTTCAACAAATTTCATGCTTTTGTTTTGTTTTTTTTTTCGTTTTCGATTTTGTTTTTGTCGAATTGCTGAAAATGCTAATTGTAGAATTGTTTATATTATTATAAACTGCAATAAAAACATAAATATTCATAAAAATATATATAAATAATAAATTAATTAAATAAATGCTGGCAAAGAACTTAAAATTAATTTGGAATTCTCTAATTGTCGCGGCTTTAAATCTAAAACTATGATATAATTCATATGAGTTAAGATCAAATTTGAATAATTTAAACACAAAAAACATGCGTTGAATACAGAATATAGATTAAAAAGAAACTCATGCAACAGTCGAACTTGACCGACTGACAGATACCCAGCATTAACTGGAAAATCATTTGAAAGTATTTCGCTGGCTTTTTTTAGGAGTGGGTTTAATTTTAGACATATTGTACATATATATCCAGCTGCATCTACTACCAATATTTAATATTACTAAATTTGAAGGCGATAGCTCTAAAATATTTTGGGATCTTTGACTTTTTGTTGAAAACAGATGGACAGATAGATCGAAATCATTGTATTTACTATATATAACGTTTGCATGTGGCATTTTGAGCAACGGAACACAGAAGCCCCATTTCCATGTTAGTACAGGGTATAAAAGGCAACACCAATAGTGAAAAGAACTTAAATAAATTAGCGTTGAAATCAACTGCCAGAAAAATGTAGCAATTTTTCAAAATTGTCTTGGCAAGAGAACAAAATAAAAGGCAAAACAAAGACCAAGAAGCGAAGTAGAGGCGGAAGAATCGGAAAAACAAATGGCGCGGGGTTAATTAGTGCGTTTTTGAGGCGAACGTTTTCCCATTCAAAGGAAACCCTTGATCGTCTGTTTCGTGATATTCTCGTAGTAAGCACTGCGGCGCCAGTCAGTGCAACCGGCGCCTGCAGAGGCAGCGACGTTAGCAGCGGCATTGGTAGCGGCAGAGTGGGCACTCACCTCCGGCGTTACGGCATGGGAGGCGCCGGGCATGAGCTCGGTGCTGATGTACGCCTCCAGTTCGCACTCGGAGGCGTGTTCGTCGGGAGTGGGCGTTACGCTTTGGCTGTGCAGCTCGGCCACGCCCACAATGCTGTCCTGATCATCGGGACGCGGCTGTGCTGCCGGCAACGGTTGCTGCGCCGAGAAGTAACTCAGCTCGGAGCTGTCGTAGGATATGTGGTTGGGCGAGGAGGGCAGGTCGGGTATTTCGAAGTGGCTGAGCGTGGATTCGTCGGCTTCGTCGAAAGAGTTCTTGGCGGAACCAATGTACGAGCTGGCAGCCGTTTGGAAGGACGATGAGTGCGAGTTGGGCGTAAAGTTGCCCTCGGAGGCGGTGGCAAAGCTCTCGTCTTCCGTGGAGCGTGAGTGCCAGTCCTGGAAACAGAAAATTTACATTTAATTGGTTAATGTCTCAGCTAAAATTGGGCTAACCCTAGACACTCACCTCGCTGCCTCCGACACCGCTACCCAGCTTTTTGTGAGTGGTGTCCACTTCACGGATGACTGTGTCCAGGGACTCGGCCAGCTCTGCTATGGCGCCCAGCTTGTGCGTGATAGCGGCGCAGGCCAGCTCGTTGCTGCCGGTGGGCGTCACGCTGAGTGTAGGCGTGGCAGTGGGAGTGACTGGAGCTGGCAACGACTCGCTGCTGTTGCGTCCACTGTCCTGCTGCAGGGGGCTGGCACTGATGGGACTTATGTCCAGTGGCAGCTCATCGGGCACAATGCTGGAAGGAGAAGCGTAGGTCATGGGTTTAGTGATTGGCTCTACGGCAGCCTCATCCAGCGAGGCGTTGCGTGAGTGCAGAGGCGTGGTCAGTTGATCCTCTCTGTCGCTGTAGTCGCTCTGTGGATACGATTCACTGTCGTCACGTATCAGGGCTTTGATCTTGTCCAGACTGCGTGTCGATTGGGCAGCGGGTTCTGGCACCTGCTGCTCCAGTGCTAGCTGCTCCTCTTCTAGCTCCTCCAGTTGTTCCAGCTGTTCGTCTACCTCTGGTATTATGTCGCGCTCTAGAGAGGCTTTGGCTATTTTGGTTTTCACACTAGAAGTACTGGCTGTCTCGTCGTCCTCATCCTCGTCATCGTCCATGTCGCCCAGTGCTAGCTCATCACTGCTCAAATCTGGCAGCTTGCTGCTTAGATTTATGGCGTCCAGCAATCGGGACAGCTCCTGCGTGCTGGCGCTCAGCTGCTCCACCTGATCACCAAATAGATCCTCCTCTGCGCTGGCCAAGGGTGCCACCGCAGGTGCAGGTTGTGCATTGGGTGTGGGTAGCTCCAGCTGTGCCTGATCACTGGGTTCATCTATGACTATGCTAGGTACCTCGTCCGCCTTGGCTTTGGCAAACAAATTGCGAAATCTGGCAAACATATTCGAACTTGGGCGCTGTCACACCCCTAAAAACACGCACGGAAGTGACTTTGACGCAAACACTCAGTACCCAACACGCGTTTGGCTCGTGGCCAGCCCGCAAGGGCAAGGGAAAACGTGTGGAAAAGCGAATAAACCTCGGACAATTGCGGCGCGCAATTAGTCAGAGGATTAAGGCGCAGCCGTTGTGGGCGTGCCAGGGCCTTTGTGGTATTACTACACTTGCTATTATTACGAATCACGAATAGACCACACTATGACCCACTTTGTGGCGCCACACACAGGCACACAGCACTGGGTATTTATAATGATCTCCAGAATATAACCTATATATATATATATATATATATATATATATATATATGTATCGTATGCCGGCCACTTGACAAGTTGACAGTTGCCGCGCTATATATACCCACTATACATGAACTATATATATATATGTGTACACACTAAGTGGTTGTAACGCTCCCGACTGGCGTGCGTCCACGACGTACCGCACTGGATCACGCACCGAAATAGACTGACTGTAGGCAAAACCCCAAAAACCACTCAGATCTATAGGAACTTGGTTCTCTTGATGTACTTCCCTCTTTCTTCACTTTCTCTCTCTCTCTCTCTCTCGCTGTCGCTATAGATCTTTTCCGTATTGTCGTGATTTGTTTTTTTTTGTCAGCTATTTTTTAGCCCAAGTGAAATATTGTTGAGTGGTTTCTCTGCGTCTCAGCATATTGTCAGCTTTTATTTTTGGTTTTATCAGCTACAGTCCGCTCATGCTAGAAGGAACAACCGAGTGAACTCAGCTGTTCGAAGAGCTATCTCTCTGAAATTTCCGCATTGCTTAGGGAGATCGTTAAATAAACATCCTATATCACAGTTACTTTGATCGGAGTACGGTTCTTCCTCGTCGCTGTGTTCCTTAAACCACTCCGACCCCGCTGCACTCACGCATAACAGCTGAAAGGGTATATTAGTGTCGCTGCTTTACTCACCTCTTGCCCGTTAGTGCATCGAGCATGAAAGGCTCCTTGAGGCGCTTTTTGAGAAGACGGCCCAGTCGCACCATGCGTCCGACCTCCACCAGCAACTGCTCCCTAGCCAACAGATGGCGCTGTAGACGTGCGCCCAGACTAGCACCAGCTGGTGACATTTCGGGCGAGACATCGGCGTCAGCATCACTACTAATGCCGCTGCTGCTGCGATTGTGCTGCTGGCGCTGCTGTGCCTGCAGTTCCTGGCTGAGCAGCGGACGTAGTTCGCGCAGCTGCCTGTAGTAGGCCTCGACGCTGCGATGAAAGACGGCGGACACCCTCAACCGGGTCATTTGTTCCTGGGCAATAGATTGCAAGCTGTGCCAGGTGCGTTCTAGCTGTAGCAGGAACTGCTCCGGCTCGGACTGCTCCAGCTTGCAGCAGAGACGCAGCGTCTGCGAGGCCTCCAGCAGCTGGCAACCATAGTTGTAGATGCTCTGTATGGGAAGGGTGAAAGGAGTCCAAAGGTGGACAGGTTGAAAACAAGTTGCTTTCTCTCTACACATGTCTCTCTCTCGCTCTCACGGGAAAACTCTCTGTCTGTTAAAAACTCACCCGTCCGGTTTCCTCGAACCCCTGCAGCTCGTCCTTCTGTAGTTGTATCTCGTGTATGTTGCAGCCCACGTGCGAGTGACAGCGCAACAGCACCTCATACAGCTCGCTGAGCCACTGCAGCGCACAGCGCACCTCCTGCTCATAGCCATGGATGTGGGTCACCTGCTCCAAGGTGAGCCGTTGCAGCCTTACACGTTCGCCGCACCGCTGTCTGCGCTCACGACTCGCGTCAATTTGTCGGCGCAGCTGCGCAATGTCGTGGCTATAGTCCAGCTGGAGGTCACGGCCCAGGGCGTCTTTCACCGGCATGGCCAACATGTCCGACAGTTTCTCGCCCTCGCGCACAAGTTCGCGTTCGATGTTGCCTGAATACAATAAAAAAGAACAAGCAACAGGTTACAACAAGTTCGATTAAAACATGCTCGAATCTTTGGTAGATTATAGTACTAAAGACATTATAGACCAACTATTAGTAGGGGCTCATAGATTGGCAATCTGTTTGGAACTTGTAGTATCCCTTACCTGAAAACTCTAAGCACAATCTCTAGTTTTATGGGAAAACCTGAAATTTCATCATCATAGCGTACCTACATTCTGGCACTGGGAAGACCCTTATCTGGAAATCTTATCAGCATAATTACCCAATGAGTGTGATATGCGTAACTGGGTCAGTGTTTCAGTTGAGAAATAAATATCAGTGAAGTTCCATAGTGATAACGCTAGTATTTTAAGCTCCAATATAATATATTATTTATGTAAATAAATTTCTACATCGTGAAGTAAAAAACTATTACGAAATCTTTTCTGCAGCAGACACTTTTCGACCTATAAATGATATGTTTGGGTCTATCCATTAATGTGGAACTTCAGCCAGATCTATTATTATATCTATTTGCTGCTTAAAAAACCGTAAAGAGGCAGCTGCGACGATCGTTTACATCATTCTACACGATATATGTATGGAGAGACTTTCACTTGATTCGGGGGTATCAAAGGGTCATTAAATTGTTACAAACTGATGATGACAGATTGGAAAATTGCTAGGGTCTGAGCACTGACATGGGAAAGTGGAATAGGGAGACGGAAAAACCAGCGTTTTTAGAGTGATCTCAGGGGCTCTATTTATAAGAAAGCCTTATTCGGTAGCTGCTCTCAGGGAATAAAAGAGAAGGGTAGATTTGATTGGTAGATGTGTAATGGGTTAATGAGATATATTATGGAATCTTAGTTGGACTCTCTAATGTTGTTTCTAATGGAATCTCCATCGTAGACTTACCCAGCAGTTGTTGGCTGCTCTTCAGCTGCATAAGCAGTTCCTCAGCCTGTGGCCAGTCCAATGCGCTGGCTTCAGCATCCGCTGCCTGGTTGGCTAGGTGTAGCTGCTCCTCGAACTGCTGTAACAATCGATGGAAGCGTAAAGCCGTCATGAGCATCTTGCGCCTGCGCTCCAGACGCTCCGCAAAGGAGCGACAGACGAACTGCATAAAGTCGCGCTGCGAATGAAGGTCCTGGCAGCATTTTGCATCGCGCTCCTTGCTGAACTGCTCGATCTTGTACAGCAATTCCGCATAGCAGCCGTAGGTGTCGCGGCACTCAAGTTCCAACTGATCGTGTGCTGCACGCAGCGTTTCCGAAGCGCGTAGATCATTGCCAATGCTGCCGCTACACTGGCGGCTCAGAAGTTGCTCGGCCTCATTGAGTATCCAGTTGGTGACGAAGGCCACGCCCTCCTCCAAGGTGCACAGCTCGCGTGCCTCACGCAGCGTACGCAACAGCTCCAGCCAAGCGGTGCGTATCGCCGTCTGCTTCTTCTCTATCTCATTCAGGCGCAACTCAATCCGGGTCCGTTCACAGCTCAGATCGGGTGGCAAGCGGGGCTTTGAGGGGACACCGGTCGATGTTGTTGTTGCTGTTCCGGTGCTGTTGGCTGTTGTTGTTGCTGCGGTAACAGGTGCGGCTTGTGGCATTGTCGTTTGCGTCTCGTAGACCTCGTTGAAGCGCGACAAGATCGCATTACCTGCATAAACCATAAAAATCTAATGAACAGTCGGACGTAGCAACCAAAAAGAAACTCTTTGTTTCGATGGACACAGGCTACAAAGCTACTATAACTGATCTGTAAATCTACTCTTCTCATTCAGATTAAGAAACGTATATTTTTGAAATCTGTACAGATGTTTTTTGTATGATATGCATTTAAGACTTTCACACAAAATCCAAACACCCTTTCATGTGCCTGAGTGTATTTAAAGTCTCGGAAAAGTGTCGTTGTGGAATGGGGAAAGACGGTCTATGTTTCGTTGTAGGAAATCTGTATATGGTCGACTTTAGTTTTCTATTGTGTGTTTAGTTAACACATTTTCCACTATTTGTATTTGTCGTTTCAGGGTAAAAGTGAAAACGGCCCTAAGTCATGGCAGTTTGGTTGCGCATCACTTCGAGAAATGTAGTCGAATTGAGTTAAGTGAAGGGTCACGATCTCAACAGCGTCACCCACACACAAGAGACACCTAACAGACATACAATCACACCACGCACAACATATAACAATCGTAATAGACAGCCGACATGAGCTTTAAGCTGTTGTGCGGTTTTTGTGGTATTCTATACGCGATTTACAGCAAAAGCGAACACCGTGCAGCAGATCTCAAAACGATTTGTATAGAAAGAGAGAGATTATAATAATTGATATCGCTTGAATAGGGAAATTATAATTTAGAAGAGCTGGTAATGTGTTTATCATACACATAGCGTAGGTCTAAAAATGTTGAAACTGCTTTAAACCCATTCAATATTCTGTTTTTATTTACTTTAAACTAAAACCTATTATAATATTAGCTGATTGAATCATAATTGTTATATTATACCATATATACTGTGTCTTGTAGACCTGTTTCAGTTTGAATTTGACACGATTTCAAGATCACTTGCTTCATATAATAGAAATAAAACAATTTCAATGCTATGGAGTGTTATAAAAGTCAACCCACAACTCTCGAAGCGAGTCGAAAGACAAGAAAACGAGTCTAGCGAACATTTTTCAAACTAATTGAAACACGCACACGACATCACGTTATTGTTATTGTTGTTATTATTGTTGTTCCTCATACTTGTCACATTTTCTGCTGGCTGTGGGGGCAACTCGTTCATACGTTTATTGAATTTATGTTAATTTAACGCTTCAATCGAAAGACTTAAGCAACATACTTTGTGGTTGCTTGGGCGCCCAATATGTGCCACTTACCCATATCAATGGCTGCTTCAATGCTGCGCTGCACGTGCGTATGCAACTGTGCGCACTTCTTCAGTTCCACATCGGCTTCCGCCGGACGCAGTGCCTTGTGACTGGCCAACAGTGACAGCAATTGCTCCATGGCGCCCAACGTTAACACGTGTGTTTTGCTGAACTCATCAATGGACTGAAATTTGAATAAAAGATTCAGATAATAGGGCACTTCGATGAGGCAAATTCTGGCTTACCTTGCGCTGTTGCAGCCATAGATCGTAGTTAAAGTGAAACGTACCTCCTAGCTCCTCCGGTAAATACTGTGGCTCAATGAATTTCAGCAGACGCGCCTTGGAGAGCACTAGCGGCTAATCGTGAAAGTGGTGGGTGGTTAAATAGAGATAAAGCTACTTCAATTCTGAAACTTACCTCACCCTTTGTCTGCGACTTGGCACAATTCTCCACGTGCTTCTCCCAGAAACCCTCTGCTCTGACTAGATATAAATCGACGCTTATGTCGCCCCCAAAGAGCGCATAAATTTGTCGCACGTGCTGCCTGCATATCCTCGAGCTGCTCTCCTGAGCGTTGACTACAACACTGACGCCATTCTGTAATATGGCAGCACTACATTGAAAGAGAGTGAGAGAGAAAAAGAGATAAATATAAATTGGGTGTTAGAAAGAGAAAATCGCTTTATTAGCTGAGGCCATTCACTCGCTTGATTAGACGCTGATTGCAAACTGGAATCTGAAAACTACATGGAATGGATCCAACTTGATTGATCACATAAAAACATCTATTTTTTTAACTATAATTTATTTTGTTGTTTATTTTATTGTAGCTCATGAAACAAATGAATTTTGACTTTGCTACGACATAATTTATGTACACTGTGTGAAAAAAGGGGCAGTTGGGGTTTCTACGGTAGATATGCATATATGTATAATATAAATCAATCGATCTATGATTAGACGAGCTTGTTAAGAAAACTTTATATTCGCTCTACCGATTATCAAGTTTATAAGGAAATTTATAATTTTGATCAAGCTTAGGATGATTGGTGTACTCTTTTTTTGAATACATATATATCATATCAAAACGATTGTGTGATTACAAAAACATATAACAACAACTACCCGAATCTTTTCTCACTGTGTAGTTAAGAG
>JBANCZ010004410.1:0-10326 GCA_037040025.1 Sphaerogastrella javana | reverse complement strand
GCGTTACCAAACACCACAACAGCACAGAAAGAGAGAGAGAGAGAGCGAGCGATAGAGCGAGCAACAACAAAAACAACAACAACAACAACAGCAGCAGCAACAACAGTCGAGACGGCAGAGCTACTTGAGTGCGCTCACTCTCTCTCTCTCTCTCTTATTCTTTGTCTCTCACTCTCTCGATGCTTGTCACTCGCAATCTCACTGTCTCATTCTCGCTGCAGCTCTCTTGCTGTTGCTCTCTCGCTGCCTTCAGCACTGAGTTTGTGCATATGTGTGAGTGTGTGTCACTGTGAGTGCGTGTGCATGCGTGTATGCGTTTGTGTGTGTGAGCATATTAATCACTACGATTTGCTCTTGTTGTTGTTGTTGTTGCTGTTGTTGTTCTTTTGTTGCTGATGCTTTGGAAGGAGGTGGGGAATTTGGGGCTGAGTATTTTATATTGGGGCGTTTGTCTCTCGATTACGCATACGCAGCGTGGCCGCTATACGATTGCATGCCGACGGCCCAGAACGAAGATTCTGTGCAACATGTAATGAAACGGAAGATACAATTAAATACAAAAAATAAAAAACAACAACAACAACAGCAACAACAACAAAAATATTGCACAATTTTTCTTTTTGCTGCGCTGTCCCCAAGATTTATGACATCCACTCAGATCCAATGGAAGAGTCTTCAGCTGCTCCTTAGCTGTCCGATGTCCGATGTCCAATCTTTCTAGGGCTGCAGTATTTACGTTACAAGCGGGCGAATTAATCAATTAGCGACTCTGCCCTGGCCATAATAACAGAAGCACCACACGCCCATCCAATATTCATACATATGTATGTGTGTATGTATGTATGACGGTACGTATGAATGTATGTAGGAATGTATGTAGGAAAGTATGTATGAATAAATGTATGTATGAATGTATGTATGAGTGTATATATGAAAGTATGTAGGAATGTATGTATAACGGTATGTATAAATGTATATATGACGGTATGTATGAATGTAGGGATGAATGCATGTATGAATGTATGTATGGATGTATGTGTGTATGTCTGTATATAAGTATGTATTTATGTATGCATACTATATGCAACTGCACATATGCATGTACATAGTACACATATTTTTGTATATACCTATGTATGTATGTATGTATGTATGTATGTAATTTTTGTATGTATGTATGTATGTTAGTTTCGTATCATCTGCTGCGACTTTACCCCGGATATGTATATGTAGGTCAAATAAACAATTGAAATTATATTGATTTGAGAACTTCGACTGCGCTATACCCTATAGAACTATTATAACATATGGTATATATACTATTATACGTTTTTTTTTTATTTTATTGGGAAAAACATATTAAGTTTACTTACAAATTAAAAGAACAATCTAAAATTTATAGTATTTTGACGGGTTGTGGGGATTGTAGATTGTGGGTAGTTGGATATATTTTGTTAGGGGAGGCTGAGTGGATAGGTTATGGAAGGGTAGATAGGTTATAATAGGGTGGGTATGAGGTAAACGTCTTATTTAGTGGTGTCCTCTTACTGCGGGAGACCCCTTTGGAGCCTCCTTCTGGTAAGGCTGTTATCGTGGAAATGGATCGGTGTCTCCCTAGTCTTTGATATCGTTCCTGCCATTGAATAGATATTAGCTATTGGAAACCGTATGCAATGAGAAATAAACACCACGATTCCAGAAATTCTGAACTATGGTATTAAATCTTAAAAACGTTATAGATCGAAATTTTATTTTATTATAATAACAATCATATAATATGCCTGGACGTTGGATTAATATAATTATAATTTTATATACAATTTAATATACGCACACATATGTTTGTATATAAAGCACATAAAAATTAACTATACTAACTATACATTAATCGAAATTTACTATAACTATAAAGAATTCTTCTTTGCTTTATCTGAAACTGAATCCCTACCATTATGGTGTTAAGAGACTATAAAAATGATAAGCATATAACTTTTATATAGTACTATGCATTCTTCATCTTGATTCCGATTGAATGGTATATATATATAATCATTATAATACAATGTTCATAATCTCAAAATCCATAATGGATTATTATGATATCTGCGTTGAAGGTAGAAGTTTGAGTAAGTGCTCCAAACTGTAATATATATAGTGAATACTTCCATACAGTTCTTAAAAAAATCTCGACTTAAACTGAAACTGTTGAATTCCGACTAAGTAAATGATTAATAGCAAAATTCCCAAGGTAAGTAAAATGATATCTATTAAATTGAAGTGTAAAAACTATATGATATGGTATGAATGCTACAGATGACCTTGATGTGAGGAGTTTATTTATGAGAAGGATATAAAATATATGTTAAATATATGAAATATATTTTTTTTAAAGTTTCATTGTAATCCAAAAACTTGGTAAGTGAAACAATTGAAATTTTATGATACGCTATGAATGCTATTAACAACCTCGATTTGAGTAGATTATTTGTGAAAAGGTTATTATATATATGTTAAATGTATGAATTATATTATTATAAAACTTCATTGAATTCCAAAAACATGTAAAGTAAAGAATAGAAACTTTATGATATGGTTTGAATGCTATAAACGACCTTGACGAAAAGAGTTTGTTTGTTGTTTGTTCTCTGAAAATCCCTTCCGAGTTTCTTCAATCTAAAAACTGTCGCAAATACCTTCTTATATTTTGGGCTAATCCTTTGGATTCTTGCCTATACCAAATCACCGAATATATATAGGCTATGTATACCATATATATATGGTATTACAAGGGGTATTCTATACATATTTATTGAAATTTCCATGAACTGTACTATATGCGTAAACAAACAATGCGTAGAGATCAATATGAATGAAGAGAGAACAATGCCGATGACGATGTCGGTGCCGATGTGAATGGGAATTAATCTGTTGTACATTAATATGGAAATTAGTGCGACGAGCCCACCAAATACCAGAAACAAATATATAGGTCCCACAGGAAGCCGATATTTCGCGCGAGGTCGCATGATTATATTGCACCCGAGGCACAGGTAGATCAACAGGTAGCACCCTAAAGCATTCTGTCTTTCTGTCTATCTGTCTATCTCAATACATTGGCTTTTGGTCTTTGACTTCTGTGCGATTAGCAATAACAAGCAAACAACCCAACAACAGCAACCAAAGCAACAAAGCTTCTATAGACGGGTTCGCTGGGATTTTCTGGCAAAATGAGTGGGCACTAATCCCATAAAGCGCAACAACAGCCCAAATGGCAACGGCAACGGTTCAGCCCTTTTAAGCGGTAAACAGCCAGAGGTACCGTAGCTACCCTATATGTACATATGCACTACGACAGAGTTGTCTAAATTTGCACCCAGTCGCGCAGATTAAAGAAAACGCGACATGATCTGCCTGCTACCCTCTTGTTGTTCTGTTGTTTGGTTGCTTTTGTTGTTTTGTTACGGTGGCATTCGACTTGACCGCACTCACAGGCCCGTACAAGGGGCCTCGTTGTTGTTGGCGTCCTTTACGTTGGGTGGCTACCAGGCCGTGGGTGTTAGCTAGCGACCATAAATGCATAATCCACGTTTTACGATCGCTTAGCTGGAAAAGTCAAAGGATCGTTTGCGGTAATCCGCAAGCAAAGTTGTGCTACAAAAACGGTCACCCCTTTTTAAAGGCAACTCGAACGGTTGCTCTCGCACTTGGGTTCCGGGTAGTGCATACCGTCTCAGTTGCAATTGAAAATTCATTAGATTTCAAGGCATGATCAGTTCCTCTTCCAGTTGTTGCTGTTGTCGTCTCTAATCCGATCAGGCCCCTAACCCGTTGACCGTTACACCGTTAGCCGTTATCCGCCGGTACGTTAGGGCCATTGCCATGCAGCTTTATGTTAATTGGATTTATGGGTTTTCTACGTGTAAATCCGTACACTGTCTGCAAATATTTTGACCCTGTTGCCAGTGCCTCCTGGCCAAGATTAAGCGGTAAATCTGGGGGTTTTTCAAACGGCAATTGCCTTTGAGCCTTTGAGCCCTAAAAGTCAGTTAAGGCCAGGCACAACATCGCAGGAAATCTTTGCTATAAACACCCACACACACACGCGCGCGCACACACACACACACACATATAGGTACATATATGTATATCCCATTAACTGTCGCATTTCCGCCATATAACCGTACAAAAAAATACCAACAAAAAATAACAAAAACAAGAATAGTATTTTTACAACCTCACTATATTCATTTATGATTATTGCCCTGAGCTCTAGCCGAAAGTCGCTCTAGTTAACACGTTTATGGCTTAAATGACATAACGTATGTTCAAGCAGTATACGTACACTAATACATACAGATAATAGATACTCATGTGTGTGCGAAAGATTATACAAGTCGAAAGTTCTGGCATAAAGCACAAAATAATTTAATACACAGAAACCAACAACAACAACAGAAACAGAAACAACATGAAGTGTTGCTAATTTTAAAATAACATTTAATTACAATGTTTACGGCTTACAGTTGAGAGTTAAGAGTTTATAGCTCTAATTTATCGCTAAGGCTTACAAAACGTCTAAATTAATTATAATATTTTAGTTGGTTCTAATGATAGTCATCCATTTTTTATAATGCCTCACACTGTAGATCAGCTGATTCATTGTGTAACTGTAACAAATCGCAAGGGTGTTAAGTAAAGCCCCCTAATAAATTTTTAATAATAGTAAATATTTTTAATTTACTTAGACTGTAGCATCCCCGTGATTTAGAGGGTGTACTTAGTGTCGATAATATCGATTGGGGCCATTTATAACAACGGTTATGTTAGTACCGTAGAGCTCCATAACATTTACGCGAAACCCTCAAATTTCAGTGTGTTTCATCCCTGGGGATACAATGATTTTCCATCTCTTAGAGTGCCTGAAATTTTCAGACAGCAGACAAAGTTGAAGGATCGATTGAATTGATATATCGACCTATATTGGAGGTGTCTTAAAAAACAACAAGATTTAAACGTTCTATTCATTTTATATGTACAAATATATACATGATTATATATCCGAATCATCCTTTTCATATTGACTTATCTACAGAAACCCGCGGTATCATAACGGGCCTCTTATGGCCTGAGGGTTCAGGACAACCTGAAGCCGCTGAACCAATTTACAGAAAAGTTAAAATATTTATTTAAGTAAGTCAACTTACGGAAGAGTTTAAATATTTAAATGCACCTCAAATAGGAATTTTTAAAACATTTTTGGTTCCTTTGATCGGTTTCTTTATAGAGAGTTTATCAGGTCGTACTTTATAGTTTCTCGTTCTTTCCACAAATACTGATTTTCCGGATTGTGCAAAAAATATACATGGTACCTATAAGTCGATCACATCTCAGTTCTAAGGTAAATTTTCGGTTAAGGTCAAACAGAGCCCTTATGGCATATTTGTACATATGTATGTATATCTTCAATAATACATCTATTTATGCTCTAATAAAACATCTGTGCACCTTAATACGTATGCTACTGCCACGCCCACACTGACGCCCACAATCGAGCGCACACGCCGTGAGTCGAACAGTAGATCTGCAGCTGATCCGATCTGATCTGATCTGATATGAACGACAATGCGCTCGGCTCGTATAACGATGGAACAGATTGCGCAATGACCTTTGAGCTATGAGCCGATGGAGAATTTTTGATTAGTGTTCAATTGGAGGACAAGGACCTTTCTAGGAATGCTCTAAACGATCGAAGGGCCAATGCGAAAATTCGTACCACACAAAAGGATAAACCAACTTAAGATCGACAGATATACAATTAAATTTTATTATATTATACGACTAATACAATCTATTTTCATTTCTTTTCTGCTTTTTTTTTTATGTGTGTTGCGGCATTACTGGAAATTGGAACCAGTAAGTGCGAATGCACTGCGGAAAAAAGAGGGTAGAAAGTGCATATTGAAGTAGTTGAAGAAAGGGAATAAATTAGAATATAATATAGATGATATATATAATTTTATATATCGCTTGCAGTAGAATTAGTATCTGTTATGGTGGTAATACTGACGGTTCTTGCTATACAATAGTTGCTATCTTGGCTGTCATATTATATTATTATTTAGCTGGTTCCTTCACTCACACAGGGCACTCGACTGTAGCTTATTCTATTAGTAAGATAGAGCTGAAATCTTATGAAGTAGGCTTATACGGAACAGGAATGTATATGAACTATATATGACCCATTATTCCTTGTTCTACCAAAATCCTTTTGAAACCCTATTCACAAATTAAATGAGTTGAAACATATCCCCGTTTCGCTCAGTGTTGTTATGAGAGACCAGAGACCCGTGTTCGTGTGTGTGTGTGTGTGAGTCGTATGTCTTATGGAGCATTTTGCACTAAAAATGTCAACAGCATCAATTTACAGCCGGTGCTGCAAGAGGAGCGCCGTAACAAGAGGAATCTAACACATTCCGGGAAATCACTTGACAACAACAACACCAACAACTATAGAAAATCCACAAAAATCCACAAAAAAATCGACAAAATCCTCGCACGCACTTGTTCGCCTGGTAAGAACCATACGGCACCGTAGCACTAACAGGACAGAGAGAGAGAGCAGATAGGGCGAGCGAGAGAGTGACAGAGAGGGAGAGGGAGAGATAGGGTAAGTGCAAGAACAAAAGAGTGAGCTATAGTTCGGAAGAGTGGGAGAGGTGTAGAAGAAAAGACGCCGCTGCACATAAATGGGGTGTCGAAATGATAATCAGTAGGGCGCCCCGCGGCGGCCTCAATGCTCTGATCTTGGACCGCACGCCCCGCTGCGTTGTTTGCTGCCGCTGCAACACACAGTGGCACACAGGCTGGGAAAAAAAATTGGTTTACTCTTTGCGAAATAATATCAAAAAAGAGAAACAGAGAAAGAAATAGACACACAGAGAGAGAGAGGGAGAGAGAGTGAGAAAGAGGTCAATCTATGCGAAGAGTGAAGAAGCGAGCGAGGCGGCAGATCAAGCCAAACGAGGCGACAAAGCCAGTGCAAAACTGGCAACTGGCAACTGGCAGACAAAAGGTCAAAGGGACAATGGGACATTAATTGCTCCAACTACAAATTGCAACTTGTTGTATTCGGTTTCTATTATGTATTTTCGAGCCCATAGTACCGGAGACGTTAGAACATGCCGACCGCACGACCTCATGACCTGCCCCGAACTTGTCTCTTCACCTCTTGCACCTTCTCTTGCTTCCTCCCACTCTTTCTTCCACTTTAAAGGATTCTGTTCTGAGCTGGTCATCTGGTCATCTGAGCATAATTGATTTTTAATATCATAATAATATTAAAAATAATAATAATAATAATAATTATAAAATAGATATACCCTCCTACAATGCGGTAAATAGGTTCCTGAGAAAATCCGCTTTGGGTGAAATCGCGTTGTAGAAGACACTAATTCCATACAAAAACCAGAGTTTGGTTCCAAAGTAAACAAATATTGGAATTTGCATAGTAAGAATATGTGCTTAATAAAATTTTGTGTATTTATTTGTTGAGTCGTAAGAACATACATATTATGTAATTAAATACCACTCCATTTGTTTAAATAAAAACAAAACAATTGTTTGTTGAAAGATTTAATAAGTTCAAGCTTAAATAGAACAATAACATTCTACTCCTACTTATTACTTAGTATGATTTATTTCGAACGTTTTGTTCATACTAGTTTAAAATCTGAGGTTGATCTTTGTAAATTTCGTAATAGGGAGCTAAATTGTTTTGGTCAAGAAAACCTTTTTCAAATTAATATAGTATATATTAGAAACAATTCTTGTAAGAATCGCGTTGTAAGAAAATGTTCGCATTTCAACAAATATTTTTTAATTTATAATTTTAATAATAATTATGTAAACAAATTTATAGCCGCTCTGTTATTATAAATTTTAAAATTCTAAACATTTTTACTACTTTAAGATCAGGCAATGAATCAATATGGAAATATGATAACAGTAGTAACACAAACAAATATTTAAATAATTTTTATATAATTTTATTATTTTAATAATAACTTAACTTAATTGTAGTATTGCAATAAAATAATAATCTATATTTATTATTTAGAAAAACAATAAAAGAAATACATTATGAGTATTTGATGATGATTGTCAGCTTAAACAAAAATTTTAATTGCGCGCTTAACATATTTGACAGAAGCTAATTGCTATGACAATCGTAACAGTGGCATTCAAATGCCGCAACTGTCCAACAGATGGCGCTTCGCATTCAAAAAACACAAATGAGTCTATTAACAGAGTAAAATTTCTTTATATATTCCTGTTGATTAACAATTTATTTCAAAAGTACCGCCAAATATGGCTGACACTAGCTAAATGCTATGTTTTTGCTCACACATTCAAGCCAACAGATGGCGAAACGATACATTGCTATTTCTATCGATACTCTAGGCTGACCATAGCTAAATGTTATGCTAAGGGAACAGCTGATGTGCCACAGCAGATATTGATTTGAACATGTAGTATCGGAAAAATCAAATTCAATATGTATAATTCAGTAATTAACAAAGTTTGTTAAATTTGCGTAATTTTTTTTGTTAAATAATTTTGTAAAATGGAATGCCAGACATGACAGAGACTTGATAAATGGTATTTAAACCAATAGAGGGCGCCAGCTGCGAAACGATATATAGCTTGCTTTATCGATAAGCAGATTTAGCTGACGATAACTAAATTGTAATAAATCAGCTGTACAATCGATTTGTACATATATCGAAATGCTGCACTTAATCAAATCTAATTTAAAAATGTTATGTCTTTTGCAATAATCGATTAATTTGTGGAATTTATATAGTTATATGTTGAAAAATGTTTTATTTCCATTCATTATATATACACACACATATATATACTAAGAGATGAGTTAAATATTAGGGAAAGATCCGCCTATGGGGAAAAGATAGGGACTACTTGTACAATCGATTGTAGTTCTTGCGTCTGCGATCTTCCTCGAAATTGTTGTTGCGCGCCCACTCCTTCAGATTGCCCTTGGAGCGCAACATGGCCGACTTGGAGTCCACATCCCGCATCACAAACGGCGAGAAGCCGGCTATATAATCATCATCCAGGGCATTTGTTTTCGTTTTGGCCACACGCGACGGCATCTGTCGTGGCATCGGCTGATCCTCAAACAGTATGGGATTACGCGAATGCTTGCCACCATGGAATCGTGGCAGACTCTGATTCTTATACTTGGCTGTAAGCGGACGCCGGGTATTGATGTGTATCACCTGCTTTCCGTTCTCATCCAGGCTGACGGCTACACGTTTGAGCGTCTTATTGCCACAGTTGGGGCAGAAGACTTTGGTCATGATGCTGGTGGTCTTGTAGCATGCATAGCAGCGCAGTATATACGTGCGCAGCTGTTTGATGATGCGTCCATTGAGGGCGGCCAGCTGCAGATTCAGCTGCTTCAGTACATTCTGTAGGGCATAATCGGTGGTCATGCATGCCACTGCTGGGACAATATCTGTCTCCACTTTCCCTTCGAGCGCCTTCTTTGCCTTCTTAATGTTCGAATGGGTTATCCAGCCATCGTTGCCCACATCATCGTCATCGTCACCGTTGTCGTTATCGTTATGGTTATGCTGTTGCTGCTCTAGTGCATCCTCTTCCTCTTGTTCGTCCATTGCCTGTGACACGAGCAGCTCACTTGAGGCTAGCTCTTCGTCGGCAGTTGGTGCGCATTTCAACTTTTCAAAGAGTTTGTCCAGCTCCTCTTGTGTCACATCCTCATCATCCTCGTCATCATCGGCGTTTGCTGTGATAGCTTTGCCAGCATCTGTTGCTTTTGGTGCTGCTTCACCCGCTAGCTGCGCCTCTATGTCTGCCTTAAGCTGATCCACACAGTCCTGCTGCTCCTCAGCATTATCCTCATCCTCTTCAACGTCCTCATCATCCTCAACGCCTTCATCTTCCTCCTCCTCGTCGTCCTGCTGATCGCCTTCGGGCATATACCAGCCTACAAGCCGTTTATTGTTCGCATCCTGCAGTTCAGCGGGCTTATCCTTGGATGCAATCACCTGTGCGATGACTGGCTCCAGGCGCAAATGCTCAGTGCCCACTGTGTCCGCCTCCAGCTCATACGTGAGCGAGATTACCTTCAAATCGATGCCAGATAAACTGGCATAGTCGCCAGTTTTCTTAGCAAACTCCACGCAATGTTTGACGCTCTCCTGGCGCGGCTCCCGCACCTGCAGATCGAAGGGCAACACACAGAGTCGGCGTATCTGGCGTTTGCTGCGCACCTCATTCACC
>JBANCZ010004409.1:0-10327 GCA_037040025.1 Sphaerogastrella javana | reverse complement strand
CTTCTCGATGCTTGATTCTCGCTCGGTTTGCGGTTAGCAGTTCCTAGAACTGGACAGCTTTATTGGCAGAACAGTTTCTATCCGCTTTAAAAGAATGTTGGACAGACACATGACAGTGGGAGAGAGAGAGAAAGAGGAAGACGGAAGGCCGCTTATTGAACAGTCAGCGGAAGTCGCTGTCAATTGTCAGCGTTGCAATCAGAGAGCGGTATTCCGGTTGCTTTTTAGCCATCAGATGGCTGTCGGAAGAAAACGCTTACATCGAGCGATGTATTGTATGAGGTGAGAGTAGGAGGGTAAGTTTGGAGATTGCGATGCCAGACGAACGACCTGCTGATTGTCCCAAAAGTGTTGACAGGGCATTTCTCAAATTCTGAAGTCGTCGAAATGCAGCAGCCAGAAAAATACTTTTGGCCAGGAGCACAACGAATCGAAGGCGTCTGTTAATGTTTCAATAATTCATTGAGGTGCCTCGGGGCTGGCCAAAATATGTTGATTAATGGAGTTCCCTTAAGCCGTGGGCGTATTTTGTGTATTGTGCGTTGATACAAGACAATTTACCATTTATTATAATACGCTTCCTTAAGTACTTTAGCGAGATCTAAAAAAAATATCTGTAAATCTTGATGGCTAATAAATACCCTTTAAATTTTGCATTTCACTGAAGTAATTTGTTAGTATATGAATACCTTCATTCTAAAATTAAGTAGGCTTGGAGTTCTGTGCTTAAAAATGTAATATATCATAAACGTTTTAGTAAATATTTCGATCAAGTACGCTTGGAGTTCTGTACTTAAAAATATAATATAAGTAAACAAGTATTGTTGTTATATTTTTATTATTTATTTCCCGTACACGTTACAATAGTTCAAATCACAATTCAAGTGTTTACTCCGAATTCCGATCTGAACTAACACTTCTACAGAGCTATTCAGGGCCTGTTGGGCTCTGAAACGTCATGGCCTACTAGATTAAATGCTATCGTGTTAACTTATATCATAAACGTTTTAGTAAATATTTTCGATCAAGTAGGCTTGGAGTTCTGTGCTTTAAAATATAATACATCATAAACGTTTTAAGTAAAAATTTCAATCAATTGAATCTTGGAGTTCTGTGCTTAAAAATATAATCTGTAATACATTTTTCTCTTCATTCTATAAATTGAATTCGGCTGTGGTTATAAAAACAATTTGTGAAAATAAATTTTCCTTAATTCTTTCGATAGCTTCCTGAAGATGTCTTTCTATAGTAACGTATCGACTTCGGAAACGACTCTCTATGAGGAGCATTTCATTGATTTTTTACCTATAATCATTAATTTATCCAATCAACCACACATATTCATTATTATAATATGGGAATGATGATGATATTGGTGAAGTTACTGGCTGACGATACAAATATGCGATTTCAACTGATAAGATGGAGTACTGAGATGGAGTATTATTACCTTGAGGCTTGAAGATTTTTGGATTTTTGCTGACCAGTGTAAGATAATTTTATATAGTATAATTAGTGTAATCATAATTTTACTATTTATACTTTATATGAATAATAATGTATAATAATTTTACAGGTATACAACACATGTTGGATACAGAGATGACTGCAAAAAAATATTTTCAATGCAATAATCAAGAAAAAAAATAATATAGAAGAATATGATATATAAATAATATAAAATAATACATAAAATATATTATTTTAATACAAACTAATATATATACATTTTTTGTTTTCGCTGAAAAAAAATCGAATCAATTTTTAGGCAAACTATGAATAATAAATTCGTTGGCCAACGTTTTGTTTTATTATTTTTGCATTTTGGATGGAATTGAATGAGCGAATCAACTCAAGCTGAATAAACTTAAGCATAGCCACATACACATACATATATACATATGTTGACATATACGTACACACATACACACACACACACACACACACACACACACACACACACACTCGCACACTCGCACGAAAGCTTGCATTGATGTATGCAAAATCTCAGCCGTAAAGAGTTAAACTGTGAGAAACCTTGGCAAAAATTCATCATATGCCACATTGGCCACAGTTGCCAGGCGGGGCATTAGCAGGGGGCAGCTGCTGGGAAGGGATTGGGTGAAGTGGAAAGTTGAGTGGGGACGGGGTATAGGCAGGCCAACAATCCTCTTATGGCGGCGTTTGCTGTCGGCGCGGCATCCGAGCTATGCGGCTGTGGCTGTGGCATGTGGCATGTGGCATGTGGGCTAGTAGCTCCATGTTTGGGGCCACAGCATGCCACACAGATGGGACACAAACACACACAAACACTTACACATACACACATACACACACATACATATATGTATGAGCATTTGTAGTTGTTGTTGTTGTTGATAAAGCTATTGCTTTATTTGTAGTAGTTTTAGTTATAGCTCTCAATGTGGTATTTGCTGTTGCTGGAGTTGTTGTTGTTGTTGTAGTTATTCTAGTTGTTGTTGTTGTAGTTTATATTGTTGCTATTGTTATTGTTTTTGTTGTTAGTTGCTTCTACGCTTTTTTCGTGCACAATTGCCGCTGCGACCATGGCGCGATTTATGCTAGCAAATATTTTATGCTGCTTATTGAAATGCAGGCCAGCCAAAAGTCCAACCCCTTTATCCAGCTCAGCCCACTCCTCCACTCTCTCTCTCTCTCTCTCTCACACACACACACACACACACACACACACACACATACACACACAACAAACAAGTACAATGGCAAACATAAGCAGCAGTCATTTGGCCGTCGGGCAATACAAATACCAGCAAACACTACTTGGCCCAAGCAATTTCCCTTATAGACTTTAGTTAGAGCTTGCCTTACTCCTTCTACTTCGACTCCTCCTTCTACTGCTTCGACTCCATCTACTGATGCTGCCCTGCAGCTACCGCAACGCCTTCTCTAGCCCTGGTCTTGGCCTTGCTCTTGTTCCTGGCCAGGGCTACAGCTTTTGGCTGCTTCTGCTGTTGCACTCTTTTTGGCTGCCACACTATAAATATAACATTAATTTTTATGTTTTCATATTTAGCCACGCTTCAGTAAACACACACACACACATACATACAGACAGACAGAGAGAGAGAGAAAGAGACAGACAGACAGACTGACACGCACCACATAGTATAAGCAGCAGTGCTTTGCCTTATTGCTGTAGTTAGATAGAGCCATTGAATGACGTTTATGAGCGATATCGCTAAAGCTAACGCTAACGTCTACGTCGACGTCGACGCTGACGCTGACGCTGACGTTGACGCCGACGTCGACTGCGATAGCAATGGCAGCGGTCAGGGCAGCGTCAACGTCTGCGTCGCTGTTAAATTGCTTACGCCTCGCACACAGCTTGCGCTGTTAAGAGTTAACAGTGCGCTGTTAACTTTGTTTACGCCTCACACAATGCAAACGCATAGCGTGCGCTGTTGAGTTAACAGTGCGCTGTTAAAGCACAGCATCCACAACTGTTAATGCGCTTGCTCTGCTACTCTGTTGCTGTTGTTGCTGCTGTTACTGCTGTTACTGTTGTTGCTGCTGTTATTGCGATTGTTGCTGTTGCTGTTGCTGTTGCTGTTGCTTTCGCTGCTGCTGCGACGTCAGCGACTGCGTCGCATTGTCTGTCTCATCTTCCATTGTCATTTGCCACATGTGAAATTTACCGTTACTTCTTGGCCGGCGCTTCATTCATTCATTCATTCATTCGCTGTTTACATTTCGCTTGAAGCCTGTGCACGCTTTTTTTTTGTCGCTGCGGCAAAACGGTTATTTATCACACCAATTACAGTTGCAATTATTACTGCATTTATGCATACCTGTACCATGGCATTCATTCGTGTTGTTGTTGTTGTTTTTGTGCTTATTCGACAAAGTGATTTATGTAAATTACGATATTTAAAAAAAAAATTATCAAAAATATTTAAACATATAGAATTGTGACGTTAATAGTGATTATTTTAATATAATAATATATTAATATTATTATATATTTATTATAATAATATATTTATGAATATATTCTAAAATATATTTAATATTCAATTAATAACAATCACACTATTAAAATTGTGACAATAACAGTGAATTAAAAAGAAAAAATATAAATTTTTAATATAATAAAAGAATGTGAATTTAAAAGAATATTAAGAATCGAATATATATTATTAAAAATAATAATATTTCAAAAAATATAATTATACTTCATTTGATTTCATATTGAACAAATATCTTATTATATTTGTATAATAATAAAAAAATCGCTGAATAATAGTTAATTGATTAATTGAAATTTTAATTAAAATTTTAATATACATACATATTATTACAATAATAACATAATCGATAGGATAATAATCAAATGTCGATATTAAGGAACAGCAAAAGGATGAACAAAAGTTCTTAAATGGAAACTAAATAACTACAACAACATTATTAACAGTTTTATTTTAAATATATGTAATATAATAACTAAGTAGAGGTCAGAGGAATTGCAAGGTTTATTTATATATAGTAGAACATATAGAAATATTTGGTTATTCCTTTTCATTACAATCAATACGATAAAAATCGATGTGAGGATGTATTCCAAAGAAGTAACGATCAATAAAAGGAAGGTCAAATTCATGAAGAGCGAATATTCCTTTACAAAATTAAAATAATAACAATAACAATAAAAAAAATCGCAGAACATATATGCTCTTTTTTTATGATATCGTAATATATAATGCAATTTTCGAACAGATCGAACGATCACTTCTTTTACCATCATAGAATGAATGTGTGCAGATTTTACGGAGCTGACTCAAAACATATTAGAACAATCCCGATTCTTTGTTTCCAAATCGAAGAAGAGAGAAAAATATATTTTCATACTTTTTACCTATCGGCCTTATAAAAGATCTGTCACGTGAATGTGCTATATTTAGTCGTTCTATAGATGAGTCACATAATAATTGCTAAACCAAGTTGTGACTAAGACGATTGTAAAGAGTCTTCTAAGCATAGTTACCGAAAATAAAATTTCTAAAGTTAACACAACTTCAAGGTGATAATGACATTTTCAGTGATATTGTAGCTGAAAGTATCGCTATAAACACCTTAACGGCGAAAGACCCCACACCTTACTTCCGCTTCTAATTCATGCGTTTATTTCGTGCTCGCATTTATTTGTTTCATGCAGTTTATGGGTTTTCATTTCAAACTACGATAAGATGATATGATTATCAATCTATAGATAGGTATCATTTACAATCTGATAGATAACCCTCAATGTCTGTCAAAGACAATCCACGCCAATACCAAACCGAGCACCCATACCAACCCCAACCCCCGTACACCGTACAATGCTCTCAAACATTGCACCACTCGACCGAAAACCGTATCAATGGGGTGGGATTTCAACTTGAACACACGTTCAGAGCGATAAACTGCAGTTAGTTCAAGTACCAGATAGACAGATGAAAGGGATGATGAGGGACGATCAGAGAGAGAGAGAGAGAGACAGCGAGAGAGAGAGGGAGGGAGGGTGTGTGAATGGAGGTGGGAGAGGTAAAGGGATAGGGTGACGGATGTAAGGGAATCATTAGTATAATTGCACGCGATTTGCGTGCGATTTTTGAGGTCTGCAATTCGAAACGCCTGCAAAATTGAAAACTAAACACTGGGAGAAATGGTGGGGGCAGTTGTGCAACTGTCAGCACCAAACGTGTGCTTCAAAAAATGATTTACCACACACGGTAAATCATAAATTATATGCCTCAAGTGGTGCAACAAATGCAAATGATAATGATGACGTTTATAACGATGAAGATGGTGATGATTTCGATGATGGTGATGATATTTTAGTAATGTGCTGACAACATTCAATGGATATTATTTCAATCCAAACCTTTTGTTTGTCCGCTCTCAATCAGTCGACCGTGTTTTTTTGGCCTCTTATCAGCTTAGTTTGTCAGTTTTCGCATTTCATTTCGCATTTTTAATCAAATTCAAGGGGAATTGGCCAAATTGTAGGCGACTTTCAATGCTAATCATTTGAGGACGGTTCAGTTCGCGTCGGTCTTCGCTGGACATCACGTCGTAACAAGAAACCTTTTCGCCAATCGCACTGTTATCCATGGATCCAAACTCTTTCGGCCACATCTAAAAACAGAAACTATGAAAATTTAATTAAAATTTCATATAATTTTTGCAATTTCGATAAAAAGAAAAAAAAAAAAAAAAAAACGGGCACGCGTTTGATATAGTTTCATTTGATATTCTTTGATTTACACTTATCGTTTTACAATGCATTTGAGTGATTTCCATTATATTCTAAAATTGGTTTCTGTAGTGTTTTGTTGTGTACCGTTTTGGAGCTCTCAAGGTTCGTATTAAGATAATAGTGTCATACGATTGTTCAGGTTATTGACTTTTAAGTATTGCACACAGCGAAAAATTTCCAATAATATTCACATGATAAATTTTACAAGTGTCTCGAACACAAAAAAAAAATAGATTTCTATTTTTTATTATTTCAATGAATTGCATTTTTGAATAAAGAGTAAAAGTTTTTTTGTAGGGAAAGTAAATCTTTGAAATGTATTCAAAGGATTCATTTTATACAGATAAAGAGAACGTTTTCAAAATATTAATTACCACTTTATGACTTTTTTATACCTGTTTCCATATTTCTGAATTTTACTATGCGAAATTTCGTTTGAAAATTTACGTTATTGAGATTGTTATTAATTAATCTCTTATATAGTTAGAATTATCATATTATTCAATTCAAGTTTTATTGCATATTATCGCATATTCCTTCTTCCTGTTTGTTCTTAGATTATATGCGAAATTAATTAATTACTTACAATATTTACAAACGCAAATAAATCTTATCATTTATCGCTTGTCTATAAGAACACAATCTCTTATTAAATCGATTTCCAACGCCTTATAGAATTTACTTCACTCATGCCACTCGTCATTCATTATCGGCACTTCATTCATAAATTTGATAAGCCCATAAACTGCGTCATCGGCTTCAGTTAATACAATCGAATCGGTTTATCGAATTAATTTGTGACTAAAATAGATATACTAATGATTTCTATGCAATTATCTATCGAATTCAATCTTATAAATAGGTACAATTTTTGTTTTTAGTTTCACTGTTGATCGATAGCACGACAACATTTAATCTTATAGCGTATTTTTGTTGATCTCTTTTGGTATATCTCAATTTATTTTAATTGTAATCTTACCTATTTTGTATATTATTATTATTTTAAGATTTATTTTATGATTATTAATTTTTTATTATTATTATTAATATTATTATTAGTATTATCATTATTATTAGTAGTATTTTTATTGATATTATTAATATTATTAGTAAATAAGTAAACTTTATCCTAGAGTTTTTCACAGTGATCGATAACTTGATCTATCGAGTTATTCGTGTGGTTTTATCTATATTATTTAGAGCAATCTTTAGTGCTGCTTGTGGTTTAGTTATATTATAGAACTCATTCTATTTCCTTTGTGTTTTCTAGTTTATCTATTGCTTTTCAACATTTGTTTATCCAAACCTGCTTTTACCACAGTGTATAGTAATTTCTTATGCAGCTTCTTGACGTTTAACTCACCTCAGCCTAATCACCTCAGCATACTCACCACACTTAAGAGTAGCAGATGCACAGATCTATTAATTGATTAACAACAAGAGAGCGCATACACATGTAAAGCAGGCATAGCAGGAGAACTAAACAGTAGAAGAGAGCGAGAGAGAGAGAGAGAGAGAGAGAGAGAGATAGATAGAGGGAGAGAGCGCTCTCGCTTCGTTCGATTCCATTTCGTTTCGCCTTGTATTGATTCTTTGGGGCTTGTGATAAGCCGCAAACACCTTTTGCTGCAAACAGCATGCGCAGCTCGCTCGCGATACGATCGCTGGCTTATGGATGAGAGAGGGTGTATGTGGGGGAATGTGGTGGCCGGCCGTGAGAGGTGAGGTGAGAAATTGGCTGGCAAATTCGCTTAAATTCGCTGGCGAATTCTTAAAGCGTATTCAGTTGAAAAACGCGCGTTGTAGCTGACGGCAGCGTGCTGAATATTGAGAAAACTAAACAAAATAAATCTAAGAGAAATAAAGAAAAAAAAAAATAATAGAAAAACGCATTAAGTGTAATTATAGCAACAAATAATTGTATTTACAAGCAACGACAACAATAATAATAAGAATAATAACTTATAATTCGACTACTGCTAGTAAATATTGTTGCTTTGAGCACGTGCAAATGATAGAATGATGGAATGACAGAATGATAGAATGTTGCCTTTTGATAAGACGCAAGTCGCGTGTGTTTTTGTTCTTTTCGTTCTTCCCCCTTATTTTCCGTTTGTTTTACGCTATCGTTCGTTCGCTTTTATCACTTTGCCGCGCAACGCGTGCAAAAATACAAAATATTTATTAATTAATTACAAAAATATTTATTAATTAATTTATGCACAAAGATAAATCAATAAAAAAAAATTAAATCTTTTATTAAAAATATATATACAATTATAGACATATTTTTATTTGTTCTATTTTTTTTTTGGTATTTTATTTTTAATAGAAATTTGAATTTTTTTGCTACGTCAACAGAAATTTGGTGTGGTTTTTTTTGTCGTCCGGCTTATTTTCGTCTCTCTTTCTCTATCTGTATTTCTGTTTTGCTTTCTCGTTGTCTTTCGATTGAGTGCGTGTGGATCGTACGATGTTTTTTTGTTGTTTCTTTTAACCAGTTTTGCGTTTATTTTTGTTGCATTTTGTTTTGTTTCTTTTTTCATTCAATTATTTCGTCTGCTTTTTTTCGGCTATGCTACGCGTTTTTGTTTGCTCTTATTTTCGGTGCGGTTTGCGCGCGTTTTTAAACGCGCCTTCGTGTAGACTTCAATGTATGCTGTGTGTATGAAGGCGCGTGTATGTGATCTACGTGTGTGTGTGTGTGTGTGTGTGTGTTTGTGTATGTGAACTTCGTGTGTGTGTGTGTGTGTGTGTGTGTGTATTTTGGCAAGCGTTTTCAATGTTGTCGTGGCTTTTATTTACTATATTTAAGTAGCGCAAAAAACGCCTGATGTCTCTTGTCTTCAGTCTTTAGTCCGACTGATTAGATAATAACATGAGAATAAATCAATTCATTTTGCACTTTTTCCATTAGGCCAAAACTGGAGAAGCTAATGTGCACGTGAAGCTAGAATTAAAGTGTAATTAAAAAAAAAACAAAAACATTTAAAAAACTAAAACAATTAATTAATTTGAAGAGATTGCAATATAGTATAACTAAAGTGCAAGTGTAAACATACTCAAACTAGACTTAATTCCATACCATGGCCATAGAGCTGCGCTCAGCGAGCACTCTTAGTGATATTACAACAACATCAACAACAACAACATCAACAACAACAACTACAACAAAAAATATTAATGCAACAATAGTTAATAATATTGCAACAACAACATCAACAAATCGTTATAATCGCACCAAGTGCCAACAGTTGCTGTGCTGCTTCTATGCCAATGCGAATCTCTTGATCTTCACTTTGATGCTAACACTGGGAAAATGCTGCAGTGCCACGCCCACAACGCCTTTGAGTGCTAGCCAACAGCAGGAACAACTATTGCCACCAACGTCGACAGCCGGCGGCAGCATCACCAAGCTAATCGATGGCACCGGCATAATCAGCATGGGATTCAAGTTCCTCAATGTATCCGGAAAAATAGGCACACCTCTGGACATAGGTGAGAAACAGGCTGACAAATATTTATACAATACATTTAGAGAGGGCGCTGATATTTTTAGTCAGACCTTGCTAAATTTAGACAATTTGCTGATCGAGAGAGTTGCAACTGCAATGGGAACAGCTGCCGCCAAGATTCCCCTGAGTCTTACTTCGATATGAATAGCTAAACACGAATCTAGTTATTATACTACGAAATAGTACGAAGTTTGAAAACTCTTCAAATTTTTGGATAAGCTTAGAAAACACTTGAGCAAATATATGTTAATAATATAAGTGTATCTTTAATGATCTAGTGTTGACGTATATGTTCATAGACCGAGTATACTAAACTTTACGAACTGATTAATTCACATTACGATATACAGCATTAATTAATCATATTATATTATATCATATATTGTAGTATAGTAAAGTATAGTATAGTATAGTATAGTATAGTACAGTATAGTATAGTATAGTATAGTATAGTATCGTATAGTATTATATAGTATAATATACAAGGTCTTCCAAATAGAGCGGGTCTAGTAATATAGTATAATATGGTATAAAA
>JBANCZ010004407.1:0-10328 GCA_037040025.1 Sphaerogastrella javana | reverse complement strand
AAATGCTCACCAGCGCACTCACTCGTTCTCTCTCTCTCTCTCTCTCTCTCTCTCTCTCTCTCTCTCTCTTTCTCTTTCTCTTTCTTTTCCGGATTCAAAATGTATTTGTTGCAAGTTGCTTAAAGCGTGCAACATGCTAATGCATGCAACACAGAAAGCAAAAGCGAGAAAAAAATACAGCATTGTTTGCCTTTTGCGCTTTTCTATTTGGTTTTAATGTTGTTGCAGTTGCATTGAAGCAGAAATTCTGTTAAATTTTCTGCATTGCAATGGAAAATTCCATGAAATTCATAGAAATAAAAATATATTTCAAACGCAATTAATATTGCAATTGCATTTGTAAATGAAATTAATTGAAAGCTGATGTAAAAATGTGAATAAATTCATTAAAATGAAGCAAAAAGTAATCAATATTCACTTGAAATCGCAATGAAATGAAGGGAAAATTTAATAAATTATATATAAATAGCATAATATAGAGGCACTTACTTGGTCTGATTTTAAGGCTAAGCTGAAAATTGAGAGAGAGAGAGAGAGAGAGCAAAAATATCAGCAACTATTAGAGTATAATCTATGCGCTATATAACTTCAATTCCCTTTTACTATTTTCTACTTTTGCCAAGTAAAAATATCTATAGATACCACTCTATTCTATAGCACTCTCTATATCTATAATTAAAAAAACATAAAGCTTAGTCAGGAGTCTGCATAAACTCAATTTCAGCTGGGCTACATCCAACAAATTCATTTGTTTCATTTTGATTTCGATTTGGCTGCACTTTATAGACAAAATCCAAACGGAAATTGAGTTGATTTTTATGAGAAATACGAGCGCAATAACCCAGTAAAAGCAGCTGCAGCACAGCATAAAGTGCTACTGAGATGGAGAAGGTGATTGGGGGGGTAAGAAAGCTAACTAAAGCCAAAGCAATTCGACACATTAAAAGAGAATTTTAATTAAATATGATGGAAGTTGCTGTTGCTGTTGCTGTTGCTTCTACCGCTGCTGTTGTTGCGTTGCTGCTGCTGCTGCTGTTGCAGTTGTTAAGGTTGAGCAATGAGCCATTTTGAATGCACAACCACTGGCAATTTGGCAGCTATATAAACGCATACAGACACAGACATAACCGCACACACACACAAATACACATGCATATACGTATATATATGTGTATATATATAATAAGTGTGCACATCATCCTAATGAGCCAGAAAGTTAAAGCTGTAATGCAATCGCAGAGCACACACACACACACACACTTACAAATTCCCATACACATACACATAGTCACTTATATACTTACACACTTACACGCCCACATACACACACACACACAGACCTAACAAATTTCCCAGCAGCACGTGCCAAACCTCGCCCTCCGTCCATTCCCATCCCGCATACATACAGAAGCATTCCCACTCTATTGTTATCTCGCTCTTAAGCTAACAATATGTGCGTGTGTGTGTGTGTGTATGTGTGTGTGTATGTGTGTGTGCATGTGCGTATTAGGGAGCTTTTGGCATTGCAAGTGCGTGACACAAAGTCACAAACCCCGCGTTAGTAGCCTTCACCCCCCCTTGCCATAAGCAAACATTATGCTGCACTCTACTTCTGCTGCTGCTGCTTCTACTGTTGCTGCTGCTGCTGCTTCTACTGTTGCTGCTGCTGCTGCTGCTACTGTTGCTGCTGCTGCTACTGCTGTTGCTGTTGCTGTTGCACTATACTGTTACTACTTATGTTGCTGCTGCTTCTACTGTTGCTGCTGCTGCTACAGCTTGTTGCAAGGCCAATTGCTGCTAGAAGTTTGTTGACTTTTTGCCATTGTTTCCAATGGCTGCAAAGTCAAGCAAAAAGCTTAATAATTTGCCCCACAGATAAGCAGTTAGAAAAAAAACTCCCAAAAAAATAAGCAAAAACATAAAAAAAAAACACTGACAACTGACAATGAGTTGAAATTTAATGTGAAACGATAGCAAAAACTAGGGGAAAAGTGGGCTGAGTGTGGGAGTTATACAGTTATATTTAGTATTGCTAGAGGTATCAGCAGTTCATACTCAACTTTTGTTTATATGCGAATATACATAGATATATATATATATATAGAGGCACACATATGCATAACACTATAATTACATGCTATCATAAAAACAATTTTGTTTCGGTGGGGTGGAGGGGAAGCTGGTGCGGGTTGTTGGTTTGGGGTTTGGGAGTTTTCCATTTTATGAGCGCATAAAATTTGTAGCATATTTTCAGGCGGTACACTAAATTATTGCCAAACAAAAATGGAAGAGAGCGCCAAAAACAACTAATACTTGACCGCAACTAAAATACGCTTACGAATAGGTATATATATATATATATTATATACTATGTGTGGTACATATAACGTTGATTAGATTGTTTCCATACGATTAAGGGTTCGTTTGGGCGCTGCTTAAAGCATTGCATTTGAATTAAGTCTATAGCAATGTATTGCAGCAATGGCTGTAGCTGTAGCTGCCTTAAAGACGTAGCAAAGATTACCTGTTGTGAGGGTATTAAAAATGTGGAATTTACTGATGAATTGCGGTTTAGTTTTACGAGTTGCGCTGAGACCAAATACACTATAAATGTGTGTGTGTGTGTGTGTGTATGTGTATATGTAATACTTTTTATGCGCAAAGGAAAAACAAAGCAGAGGCAACGCAGCGTCAACGTTTTATGTGTCTTTAATGTTTGTTTGTTAATAAAATCGAGACACAATAACAAGCGACTGGCATATAGACAGACAGACAGACAGACAGACAGACACATACATAGACTGAGACTGATACTACAAGAAAGTAAAGAATGAAAGTGAGAGTATGAAAGAGAAGCAGTATAGAGCAAAGAAAGCCAACAAAGGCTGCCAAGGCCATGAGCTAAAGGAACAGAAGCAAAATCTAAGCCAAAGCAATGCTCCCACACACACTTTCCGTAGCTTTGGCTCATTCTCTCTCTTTCTTTTATCTGTGACTTCATTTCTTTCTCTCTTGCTTGATTTGCTTCTGTGTGTTTTGTTGCTTGCTCTGTCTGACTTTGAGATTTTATATGATATTTTAATGTGCGCACTTTGACACTTTTAATGAATGCCTAGCATTAATTTTCTTAATGAGTGCGCTCATTTAAAGCCTGCTAAAAAACAATAACAACAGTGGGAAAACAGGGGCCAAAGGGCAAGTGCAAAAGTAAAAGAAGAAAATGAAATTATATAAATAAGAAGCAAAAGCGAAAAAGCGTAAATGGCGAAGAGCGGCCAAGATTGACAAATGCGTGTGGCGAAATGCTTGCCATTTCGGCGACTGACAATGGGCCAAACAATTTCCTGCCTCATCATTGCAACATAATGAAGTTTTTCCAACTGCCACACAAAGAGAGTGAGCGAGAGGAAGAAGGGGGGGGGGGTGGACAGTGAGTCGAACTACACACATGACTGAAGTTGGTCGAGCAGTGGCAAGGAGCAGCAGCAGCTGGGGAACGTGGCCGGTCAGCTTAATGAGCCGCACTAAATTCACACGAAACTTTTGCGAAAACGAAAACACAGCCAGCTATATGGCATGGGTTCTTTAGGGAAGGACGGCGTGGGTTTGGATGTGGGCGTGGCAACAAACTATTTATCGCTGATGCCCGAACAAATGCTGTGCACTCGGGCGACTGGCAGGAATTTATTGACACACTCAATCGAACGCTTTGATCGTAATCCCTTTGCTGTCCCAGATATCCAAACCCCCCCCCCCCCCCTCCCAGTACCCTTGGCAACCTTGCTGCAGCTGTGCCAGCTCAGTTTGTGTGTTTCAGTTACAGCCAATAAACAAGCAACAACAACAAAAACAAGAATATCAGCCAAAAGTTAACTCAAGTTTCTGCTTCTGCATTTTTGTAGGCACAATCAACAACTTCTGTTTAAGTAATTGAAATCTTGAGATAAAGATCCCAACCAGACATCCCTATCACATCATGTTCTATACCATATATTTATATCATTTGATTGGTATATTAATAACAATATGTAGAATAAATATTATTTTGACTAAATGTATTTAAGATTTATAAGCAGAAAAGATCATTAGATTTGTTTTAAATGTGAAAATCACACGTCAGTTTTCCTTCTAACATTAAAAATAGATGTATTATATTTCTTATATATTTTATTTAAATAAATTTAACATGTTTACATTTATATATGTATGTATAATATATATTTAACAGGTTTCTATCAATTTGTTTTTTTTGTCAGTGTAGAACAGGTCCCTCTTTATTGTCCAGACTTTACCAAATACCATAAAGAAAACTTAACAAATTTTTAAAATATATTGTACATAATATATAATATAATATTCTATATATCTATATATATTATGGCTAAAGCTATATATCATTTGAGCTAATATTTCAAGTTTTGTCTACTCTTTGTGTGTACAGGAATGTTGTTTTTTTTTTTCAAGTGTTTCCTTATCGGAATGTTAGTAAATTATATAAAATATGGTGTATATATATTGTAGATACTAAATTGTGTTTAGCTTAATTATCGCTGACTTCCTCAGCTTGATGTATATCAATGCTATGTGTATGTTGGTCCACGTCATCACTGTTATCTCTTATCAAGCACTTGTCGGCCTCTGCCACGCCCCTCAGCTTGCAATTCGAGCTGACAGTGGGCTTGTCATTTAGTTCCGCCATTGATATATATCGGGCATCATCATCATCTTGGCATATGGGCGTAGACTTTTGGCCTTTCTGAGGCAGATATTTATACACCAATAGCATGACAATAAACGATATTATCACATAAACTATAAAGAGAGATGGAAACATGTAGAAATAGACGAACACATAGAAATAGATGAAGAGAAAGCCAGACCGCGGGAGTAACAAAGAGAGAAAAATAGAGGGAAAAAATGTATGATGATTGTTGAGCTACAAAATTAATTACAGTGTAATAGCTTTAGAGAATCTAATAAATGAGCCAATGACATGCGATTTAGCCGCACAGTTACATGCGCCAGGAAAGCATATGACGCTTCGCTCTTTTAGTTTTACTATTACCGGTATATAGTAGATATTGAAGCACTACTCTCAATCATATTATTAGCTAAAGCAATCACAGTTTAATTAAATTTTAATAGCTCCTTCTAAACCAAATATATAGTATATTATCAGTTCCATATCACAGTTCCATTGTGTTAAATCAAATCAAATTGTGCCTAGTCATGGCGCCTAGCATAAAGTGCCATATAGCCTGTCATATCTTATCATATTGAAATATGTCTGATGCCCTACGAACTGATTATCTAGATTTTTGTATATATTTTTCTCAGTGCATAATTACATACATTCCATAAGCACATTGAGCACTTGATACATTGAGCCACGCCTGTTCAGTCGAGAGCCACGCGTATGGTCATAGAGCTTGGGCAGGAACCAACATAGCGTCAAACAGAACCAAATAATGACAACAAGACGATCTCTCTTACGCAGCGCCAGAAAGAGAAACACATTCAACAAGAGGTTGAAGGCATAAACAGTTAGCCAAACGATTATCTCTGTGGTTAAGGGTGCCACAAGTCATGCAAGAGCGAGGAAAAGAAATATAGAGAGAGGATGAGAGAGGCATGAGCTGGTTAAAGTTACAGCTGTTCATAGCAACAAAAAAAAAAAAAAACAAAAAAACAAAAAAAAAAACAAAACAAAATAAAAACGAAAAACGAAAGCAAAAAAAGAATTTGATTAAAACTAGAGCCATACCACTGTCATAGTCGAGCTGCAGTTCCACGCACCACATTAGAAAATATGATAGAGAATAATAGACGTTGATTATGCATATGCCCAGACCCAAGTCCAAGTACTTGGTCAGCTTAAGCGTGTTATTAGCCATAGATAGAGATTTACTTATATATATAAATATATATTATAATATTATATAGGGCGATATAAACAAAAGACAGATGACAGACGACACAGGTAACCCGAGACCGCTCGCCCACAACGAGGGTTCAGCGCTGACTGGCATAAAGTATGACTGGTCAATCAAGCAAGAGAGTGGGAGAGCTCTAAAACAAATCACATTCACACGCCTGAGAGCGCTAAGTATGTTGAGAGAGAGGTAGAGATAGAGAGCGCGTTACTGTGAACGTGAGCGTTAGCTGAACAATGACTATGAGAGCTATAGAGCGGCAACAATGGAGAGAAAGAATGAGAGCGCGCGACCACGTGCTCTGAAATTCATTCACATCAACAGCTGTAAAAGAGCCGCCAATGAAGTCGACGTGCGCATACTCTGTATAAAATATATATGAAATAATAAACTAATTTTATTGGGAAACTTGGTAAACGTTACTTACTATACATTGTTATATAGCCATAATTTTTTATATTAAAATATAAATAATAATAACAATAAAGTGTTTTGTTTTAGCTTTTATTTAAAATTTTATATTAGTTTCTTAAAACATACACTTCATTAAAGTATATATTAAAATATATTTTAAATGCTATAAACACATCTAGTTGCACTTTAAGTGCTTAAAGGCAGATTTCGCTTTGCTTCCTGAGATTTTATAGATAAATCGATGGTTATCATGTCCTAGATAGTTGTAAATTCAGTTGCGGGCATTTTCATATATATATATCATATGCAATGAATACTAATCATCGTAGCCGCCTCCATCGTAGTCACCTCCGCCACAGTCATAGTCATAGTCATAGTCACCTCCACCACAGTCATAGTCACCTCCACAACAATCATCCCCACCGTTGCCAGAGTTTTCTCCACCACCGTATACAGAGTCTCCCCCTTGGAATTCAACAGACTTGTCATTCTCAGTAGCAAAATGTTCATTCCTATTTATTACACTGGCCAAATATATACTTGTCGTGGGTTCCAAATCTGTGGTATCATCCGTGTCCCAGCCAATAGGCCTCGTTCTGTTTGTTGTATATGTTGCACATGTTGTTCGACGTGAAGGTGTTGCCACATATCTGCCTTGATGATTAACGACGCCCCATTTCTGTCTACCTTGAGCAGTGGGCACTTGAACGCCATTCACATTTTGCAAAGTTTCCAATTGTGTAGGTCTGTGCATTTTCCGATAAACATACACCATCATACCTAATGTGGAAACAATATAAACTTTCGATGGGATAGGCATTAATTAGTAAATTAATCCGATGACTGATTAATTTTGATTGAGATTTAGTTACCATTTACAAATATAGAAACAATTCGGTATGTTTCCGTAAGCGCATCGTAATCCATAAACATAAACCTTCCGAGTATCAAGATAAATGTAAATGCGCCCCAGAGTATTATAGCCAGACGATCGCTCTTCATAATACGATCAATGAGTCCACTATTCACCATGACATTCAATACATATGTTGCCGCCCACACAAGTGGTAATGGGTCTATATGGGGAAACTCGTATTATCTTCAATCTATATCTAGAACAACATTTCGTATAGCTTACCCTTAAATCCTTTTAGTTTTGCCTCATAGACAGAGGGGTAAATATACGCAAGAGAGTAGATAATATTTATAAGTGCCATGCGAATGGCCAGTTTTTTTGCGGTTGACATATTCTATAGATAAAGGAGAATAAAGAAGAAAAACAAAACAAAAAATACACGTGCGAGTGGCTGATAATGTATGACGTCATAGCGTTTACAAACGGCAAAGTATGTTTGGCATTTGGCTATTCTTTTGCAGATACACTAAAATCCAACAAAAAATATGCGGTCAAACTGACGCCATATCATATACTGCAGGGAGAGTTCGATTAGAAGCAAAGCAACTAAATTAAATGAAAATAATAAGAAGCAAGTAAGTAAGTAAATATTACTACAATTTTCACTTTTCACTTTGGAAATAATACAAAATTTTCTTGCATTACACAAAAATAATTAAAAAAAATTCTAACATTTTATCCGTAATTAAATAAGACGCAGCTTGAACTTTCGTCGAATGCCGCCTGCCAACTGAGCAAGAACATGTGCATAGAAAAGAGAAGACAGAAAGCCAGAGAGTTAGAGAGAGTGCGACCATTAGCACATTGGAAACGTGAGAGCGTTAGAGTGCAAGAGAGCAAAGATACGTAGGTACGTACGTACATTTGTGTATCATATGTGGATTGTTTGCGTTTCTTTAGCATGTTTCTTTGGTGCCCATTAGTCAAAGTTGTATCGAATTTATTCAATTATAATGAGCCACTCGTAATATCAATATGAGAGCTAAAATGTGAACATTTGAACCAGACCGAATCGGGGAAAGTCCCCTCTCCCTCTCTCTCTCTCTTTCTTTCTCTATATGCCTAAGTTACGAGAGAATTTATATATCCGGCAAGCAAATCTGCACGTATATTTAATTGGTTTGCTTATCAGTTCTATTACTGCAATTCATTGGGGCATGCAGCAAATTGTAGCGAATTATTACAATTGATCTATTTATATGATATGACCCCAGCATTATGGCTGCAATAAGATTATTAGCTTAACAAACTATACAAACTATACGAAATTCGAGACTCAGCCATCGTTTAAATGTGTGTTTGTTTTAAAAAAAAGCCTGTTATCTGTTAAACATATAAATAAATATGTATATGTTTGTGTTTCTAGGGAATACGCACATTAAATATATAAACAATATGGATATTTATTAGCAATTGAAACATTATAATTTGCTTTCATCAACACTGGGTTCGGTGGGCAATTCCAACTTTAGAGGTAGTCTGCGTTTAGAAACGACTTGCAGATTGGGTACAGGCATGGGCGCCTCAGACAATAGATCGACTGCAGCCTTCCTGTTGCGTTTGTGTTTTTCGAGGTTATTCGTATGGCGCAGATAGGCATGGGTATCAAACAGTAGAAATATGGAAATCAATTGTACAACTAGGTGATAGAAAATTGAGTGAAATTTAAGGAGAAGAAACTTCTATATACCATATAATCTAAATATACTCACTGACATATACGACATTGGGCAAATGATACCAAATCCCATATTTGTTTAGACAACACCTCCACGTATACTTGCTAAGACTATAAATAAAGGCAATAGTGGTGATAAATATCCAATAAGGTATATGTTTGTGTTTCCGCCAGACCAGGTTTATAGCGGCATAACAATTGAAGAGTGCCAAAAAACTGCAGATGCCTACACTAACCCAGGTTTGTGTTTCTTTATAGTAGAAAGGGGAATTTTTTGAAATACTGTATTTTTCGGGTATTTACTACATACCGAGACATTGACCTATTTTGTATAAAAACATATAACTCGACAAATACCCTATGCTGTAGAGAATATTGGTTATGGCAACGGTGAGACACCACGATATAAGCTTTTTCAATTCTGTTGACATTTTGTTCTTAATTTACCAGAGACTTTCAGAACTTTACGCTTTGAGCTTGCTATATTGACTGAATTTATAATTTCGAATATGATTAAATATTTCTTGAAAAAATTCCAATTAAACAAAATTAATTAGTGTAGGCTTATTCGAATTTTATATGCGCTTTAAAAAATATTAATGACAACTTTTAAAATATTTTTAAAAATATGGAGATGAACAGTCAAAGACACTTGAGAATAAAGAGTTGATAGAAAATCATGTTCTAATTTAATTTATGTATTAAATTAAAATGGTCTTTCATTTATTTGTAGCGTGCTTATACAGTTTATATAATTTACTATACTGTATTATATATTTATATTAATTTCTTTCAGTTCGATCTTTATGGAAACTGGACGTTATCAAAATCCTTATATAGCTGTTGGTATTCATAAATGTTCACCATTGTTAGTGGGTAAAACCCATGCTTATCAGTTCAGGGAATAAAATGTCATATCGAAACACTTAAGGGCAAAAATGCGTGAGTATTGCTTACGAAATAGCTTTACGATTTTTTAAAAATACAAATAAAAATAAATATGCATTATAAATACAATAATATACATTAATAAACAAACGGGCAATTTACTTATGCATATACTTTTTACACAAATTTAGCTATTTTTAAATCGAGTAAAATTTTTAATTCAAAATTGAAAATAATTTAAATTTTTATTGGATTTAATGTTGAAATGAAATGTGTAAAAGTTAATCATGTCGGTTGCATGCGACTCAACCGTTTATTGTTATTATTTCTTAATCGGTGAATGTGAAAATCAATGAAATATTTGAACTTAATGTGGAAATGCATAAAACCACAGCAACTAAACAACATTTGGAAATGCCTGCGAGTGTGTGTGTGAGTGTGTGGGTGTTTGTCTGTCTGCATAGTTCAGTAGAGTTGAGTTGAGGTTTCGCTTTAGTTA
>JBANCZ010004406.1:0-10330 GCA_037040025.1 Sphaerogastrella javana | reverse complement strand
TAATAATAATAATAATAATAATAATAATAATAATAATAATAATAATAATAATAATAATAATAATAATAATAATAATATAATAATAATAATATAATAATGATAATAATAATAATAATAATAATAATAATAATACCAATAATAATATTCCCAAATCACACAAAAGTTATGATCACAAATGTTTACTTGCAAATCTCGAAATGATTTAAGTTATTATACAAATATTATTATTTATAATGGAAAGAAACTTAACCCGTTAAATGCACAACTGTTAAAACAACAAATGCTCAAACTAAACCCCTCCACACTGTTTGTTTTGTAGCATAAAACCCAAACCCTTTGGCTTAGGCCTATTTGGGTTACACCAAACAGAACATGAACTTAACCTCTCCAAAGGAATGCCCCAACTACCCAAAATGAACTATCTAAATATACACTTAACTGTGTCCTTCTTTTTAGTAATGCCTGCACGTTTGTTTAGCTATTGTCTTGCTCACAACAAACAGCGAAAAGAAAAAACTGCGATGTTTGTGTATCGTGGCTTACCCCCTTCTGGTAACCTAACGACCCAGACCTACAGCACAGCGGTGCAAATCGATCAAACTGTGTCTGTGGCATGTCTGTCTGTCTGTCTGTTGTCTCACTGCCAACTGCTAGGGCTGACAAGGCAACGCGCAACAAATTAAAGCAGGTCAGCAAGCCCAAACTGAACAAAATTCCAGCACTCGGTGTGGAACAGCTGCACGATGAGTGCCAATAAAATATTTCTGCGCTATTATCCGCCAGGTAAAATATTACAAAAATGTTATACTTATATTCAAAATATATATTTAATATTATTTAGAATTATGTATTATTAAAATCGATCTATATATTCCTTAGGGTTGGCTTTGAATTATCGCACAGCCAACGGAGGCGAGCGACTGCGTCACTTCGATTTGCTGGACTTGGATACCAAGTGAGTATATTGATATGAATGCATTAGCTTTACATTAACTTTACAGTGAATTTCCTTTAAACAGAACCAATGTGGAAGCTCTGGCGGACAGCATACTGCTGCAGGAGCTGCAAGCTGTTGAAACGGAGCGTCTTCTGGATGTGAACTCAGCAGCTGACCCAAGCACAAGCAACGCCTGTTTAACTAGCAACTCAAAGGCCTCCAGCTCACAGAATACGTTTACAGCCTTGAAGCAGGCCATATCCAAGCTGCAGCATAAGTTGAGGGAACCCGTGAAGAAGAAGTTCTACATGGACAGGTGCTACAGCTCGCACATCCTGCCGTTGACCAATGTGTGCTTCGATCGTAGCGGTGAGCGATGCTTGACAGGCAGCTACGATCGCACCTGTCATATCATCAACAGCAGCGATGCCCAGGTGCAACATGTACTTACGGGACACGACAATGTGGTGTTCTCAGTGGGCTTCAATGCTCCGCGTTGGTAGGTAGCTGAAATTGTCTTTGGAATACCTCTTGACCTTATCTCTCACCTTTTTAGCGACAAGATTATTACAGGTTCGTTTGATGGCACTGCCAAGATTTGGTCTGCCATTAGCGGCCAGTGTCTGTCCACATTGTACGGGCACAGCGCGGAGGTGGTCGCTGCAGAATTTCATCCGCTGAATGATCAGGCAGTGGCCACAGCTTCTATAGACGGCAAGGCGCGCATTTTCGATGTGGAAACTACGCAGGAGCTGCAGCTGCTCCAGCTTCATGGCGCAGAGGTCATAGTGGCGCGTTACTCACGCGATGGGGAGCTGTTACTCACGGGCTCGTTTGATCACACGGCGGCTATTTGGGATACGCGCACCAAGAGGTGAGATTCATGGGACTAAAGAATTACTTCCTCTAACCTTAGCTCTACCTTTAGCTGTTGTCATCAACTGCGCGGCCACACAGCTGAACTGTCCAACTGTGTGTGGAATTTCAGTAGCACCCTGATTGCCACTGGCAGTCTGGATCGCTCGGCACGCATTTGGGATGTGCGGCGTTTGGATCAGCCGCTGCACCAGGTGTCCAATCATGGCGATGAGGTGCTCGATGTCAGTTTCGATGTGGCGGGCAAATTGCTGGCCACCTGCAGCAGCGATTGCACTGCGCGTGTCTGGATGCTCGAGCCCCTGGAGATGCTCTCGCTCATGGCTGGGCACAGTGATGAGGTGAATAAGGTCTGCTTCAGTCCCAGCGGATGCATGCTTCTCACTGCCTCCGCAGATAATACGGCGCGTTTGTGGCTCACTGAGACGGGCCAGTGCTCACAGGTGTTGAGCGGACATAATTCGGAGGTGTTCAGCTGTGCCTATAGCTATGCAGGGGATGCCATACTGACTGCCTCCAAGGATAATACGTGTCGTGTGTGGAGGTGATACGACTGGTACACGGTGCAGCTAAACGACTGAGCTAGGGAATACTATATAGATTGATAAACAATACAATGTTTTCATTACAATACACACTTTACTGCTAAAACACAAACTTACGACGTAAAATATGATCTGAAACTAATAACTTCAGTTCTTAACCTATCTTAACCAAGGAGATACTGTGTAGGGCCTAATGAGTCTAAAATTTAAATATTTCATAGAGTTTTCTCTTCAATTTTTGATTAAGTAGGTCATTAGTTACTTCAAACAACTGTTTGGGCTCCAGAGTCATATAACTACTCAGGTTAAACAAAGAGACTCTACAGCGTCATTAGTAGATAAATAATTAGACAAAATTTCACTTAAATATACAAAGGTATTTGTATTTGTTCAATTAATATATATAATATTTAAGTATTTTTCTTTCTCTAAAATGGTTTATAAAATAAATTTAAATAAATTTTTGTTGGAGCACAGATATAGTGTTTTATGTACACATACGTATATCTATATTATCCGTGTATAATACAGATTGTAAATATTTCTTTACATGGTGAAGTAATTACTTTTTAGCAAATATAATCTTTAAAGTGTGTTTTGGACTCAGCACGAAGCCCTGGAGTGCGTCTTTGGCGGTATCATAATCGACATACGCGATATCATGACGATTCAAGACTAGTCGTACTAATAAATAAGGTACGATTCGATGGCTCCTCAACTTGTGCATTCAACCGCCAGCAAAACTAAAATGATGACTTTCATGATGACTGGAAAACTCAAAAGGGATATTCTGTAACAAAATGTAATACTATACTAATATACACAAAATAATGTGGTTGCACGCAAATATTTCAAGCATGTTTCCGTAAGATACAAATCTATTTTCACTATTTTGTTAGAATTTTCATTGAGGGCTCTACCTGTACGTAGCGAGGCTTGCACATTGGAATTTCCGGAATGATATAGAAAGGGTTTAACATGACGTTTATTTTCACGATCAATGAGACTGAGAGCATCACTTTTCAAGTAGAAACAGTGTTATTGAAGTATGAAATGTCTTTAAAATTGGCATTCCGATCATTGATTTATTGATATGTTAAACCTTCTATAATATTTATGGTACTGTGGGAAACACGCCATAGCTAGCGATAGAACATTGGTTGTCTCGATTCCGAGCCATGCGAATGTAGCCACCCTCACCAAAAGATGTGCCCCAGGAGTTCTTTGCAATCCAAAAGTCGCCGCCTCTTCGGTCATTGCCATAACCAACGACAACCACGGCATGGTTTACCCTATTACGACAAGTTCGCACGTTGAAGACGCCTCTCCTGTAATGCCTGAAACGGGATGCATCCACGGCTACAGAAACTGGACCCTCCTCGGCAACGGCTGAGGCCAAAGCGAATTCGTCACCACTCTTTATATGTACAACCGAATCGACCTTTGCGCCATAGTTGTTCTTATTAGCGCGACATCTCATTTTTCTGCCTCTGTATGGATATTTTGCTTCAGTATCGATGCCACCATTCCTCTGTATAAACTTTAAAGTGGTTGCTGGCCAGCCACCAAAGCAGCCATGATCCCTTCTTGAGCAGTCCACTAGCATTTGCTCCGATAGTCGTGTTAGATTCTTGCTCTTGATATAATTCATGCTCTCCAGAGTTCCAACTGCTGCAAAAGCCCAACAGGAGCCACACAAACGTTGATCCTTTACAGGCGTAACGGCACCTCGTGTACGCCAATCGATAGAATCTGGTAGATCACCCTCTGCACTCGGCTCATACAGCAAATCTACGTCAGGTATTAACTGTGTCTCATCCATGTTTGAGAGTCTTTTCTGTGCGAACTCTTCATCCGTCAGGTCGGTAAATTCATTTACGCCCATCTCAAAGGTCTCGTCTCCGGCTTCGAAACGTTTATTGTGCTTTTCAATGAGTTCCAGATTGGCTTGAAAGACACTCCTGCGATATTTTAACTCATCGGAATTCTTGTAATTTTTGTTATGGCCATTGCGAAATGACTCAAATTCATTATTGGCCTGAGTTAACCCAACCAACAACAATACGGTAATGATCACTTTCATGTTTATTGAAAAACTCAAAGTAACTGTAGTTATTCGACTTTTTCGACCGTTTATATAGGCCCGACATTGTAGTAATTACTCTTCCGTATAATTAGAAAGTGTTTAAGAATTACTTAAAATTTACATTACTATCAGATAAGAAACACAGAAGTTATACAAGAAAAGATTTGCCTTTCAAATTTTTACAGTTACTCTTTACTGTGTTGGTATATACCTGGTTGTTTTCTATGATATTTCTATCTTAACGAGCTTGATGGAAATTTTCCCAAAGTTATTTTGCGAAGATCTAGATAATTGAATAAAATAATTGTTATTGCAGGAACTGCATCGATCCATGGTTTTTTTTTTTTTAATTTTTTCACCAATTGCGTTTAACTGAGTCTAACTGAAGTTGATTACAGTGTTAACAGTCTTTCGAATGATGAGTGGGTACTCCAATGTGTCATTTGACTAAATCAGAGATAGACCTAGGAACAGAACTTTTAACTAGACAGTTAGCAACAGACAGTTTTATTAAATCAAGAAGGCTTGAGTTGTTGAAATGTTTCTATTTTTTTTTTTGTAAAAATTCGCCACCCAAAGGATAGAGGCATAATTATTATTATTATGATAGAAGTCTTTCAAATACGATCACTCTCCTTTCGGTTGCGATTTTAATTAAGATATATATTCGAGAAAATGTTTTTTTAATTTTTGTTTATTGATTTTTATTATTCATTCATTTTATCAAAAGAATATTATTATATTTATGGGACTGTAGGAAAGACACCATAGGTGGCGATGGAACATTGATTGCCTTTATTTCGAGCCATACGAATGTATCCATTCTCACCAAAACCTGTGCCCCAAGAGTTCTTTACAAGCCAAAAATCGCCACCATTACTATCTCTGCCATAACCAACGACAATAACCGCATGATTCACTGTCCTGTTGCAGTCTGATTCATTGAAGACGCCTCTTCTGTAGTTCTGGAACCGCGATGCATCGACTGCCACAGAAATTGGACCTCTCTCGACAACGGCAGAGGCCAAAGCGCTTTCGTTACCTCTGTTAACGGCATATACCCCTGCTACTTTGGCGCCATAGTTAGTCCTCTTGGAACGACAGACTCCATTTCTGGCTTCATATGGATAAGTAGCTTCAGTATCTATGCCACCATTGTCCCTTATAAACTGAAGAGTCCTCGCTGGCCAACCACCGGAACAGCCTTTGTCCCTTACAGAGCAGTCAACTAACATTTGCTCAGAAAGGCGAGTTAGCCTTGTTCTTGATATAATTCATGCTCTCCAAAGTACCAGCGGCAGCAAAGGCCCAACAAGAGCCACAGGCACGTTGATTCTTGACAGGCGTTACAGCACCCCTTGAACGCCAATCGAATGAGGCTGGTAGACTGGTTGCTACCGTGGGACTATAGACGTCGTCAACACCTGCGGTTAACTCTTTTACATCGATTGTGGAGAGCTTTTTCTGCCGGAACTCCTCTTCCGTCAGATCGGTAAATTCGTTGACGCCCATCTCATAGGTCGAATCTCCAGCAGCGAATCGTGCATTGTGTTGTTCGATTACTTTTACATTGGCCTGGAAGATCTTTAAACGCTGTTGACGTTCCTTAACATCCTTGTAGATTTTATTGAATTTATGCTGGAATGACACAAATCTACTTTCAAGGCTGCTGTTGGCCTGGTTGCATACAACCAACAAAAAGGCTGCAATAATAAGTTTCATATTGGCTAAAGAACTCAACAGAAACTGTATGTGCCAAATACTTTTCGCCACTTTATATAGCTGTTAAATGGTCGTAATTAGTCTTAGCTATAATTAGCAAGTATTTTGACACTGCTTTTAAACAAATCCAAATCACTACGTTAGGATGATAAATACTGTAGTTATACAAGAAACAATTTGTCAGTCGAAAAGAGCCCAGTGCACTGTATACCAGATATTTCTGCCATACCGAGGGGAAATTTTCAGATTGAAGTTCTTTTGTTACCAAAATGTCATTAACGAAATGGGACTCAACTAAGATATTCATCACTCCTCGTCTAGCTGATCTTCTAAAGAAGAAAACGGCACCCAATTTATTTTTTTGGGGTTTTATGATAGAATTTTCTGTCGAATAGGACAAGTTCATTTTAGAGATTTCATCAGATATAAAAATAAATTTAAGATCCCGCCCATAAGAGTAATAAATTAAAGACATTGTGTTTTTTTTTTATCAACATTTACTACAAACTCGGGCTTTACGTTTTTTGTTTTTGTTTTCTTGCTTAATAGTTTCATCATTTGCACACTTCTTACATATTAATAGGTTTTCCATGGTTTCCATTTATTTTATTTATCATTTTTCATGTTTCATTTCATTATGTTTTTACCATTTTCCCTCGGCTTTTGTGTTTTTACTGTTTTTTTCATTTTTTTTAGTTTCTTCTTGTTGTTTGTATCGTTTGGTTTTTAAATCGGACTTCTCTCATTGATACATTACATACACATATATAAAAATAATGAACAAAACGTGATCCTTCATTAACAAACATTATACAGCTTACAAAAATCGTCGTTTTCGTTAAACATCGGAATCTATTTCTCATACATATATGCTATTAATACACAGTTGGAAAAATAATAATAAAAAAATCTTGTACAGATATAATCATCATTACCCGAGCGACTCTGCTTCAACTTCATCAACTTTACACAGGGCTAAAAAATGTATTTTTGTTATATATATTTTTCATATTTTTTTTGTTTGTTGTTTTTTCTTTCTTTTTTGGTAAAACTTTACACAGCTCAACATTATATTTACTATTTCCAGGGGGGGCAAAGAACGTGGGGATATTCAAAGGATGTCGGACAACAAAAGGCGATTCAACAGTTTCTGCAGCACTAAATTAGTAACTAGCTACCCTAGGGATAGGTCCTTATAAGTGATGATGACTTACAAGTTACACGCGCAGAGATAGTTAGTTAGCGGATTAGTAACTTACTATAGGACAGAGAGATATATGTATAGTTTAGGTAGATAGATTTAGGTAGATTATATCTCAATGCATGTACAAACTTGGCTCTTTGTATGATATTAAAACTGTATGCTCTTCTAGTAGGTATTTCGTTTTGTAGTTTAGTTTCATTTGGAAGTTTCTCTCAGTGTATTTGTCGTGTGACGTGTGTGTGTGAGTGTGTGTGTGTGTGTGTGTGTGTGTGTGTGTGTGTGAGTGGGTGTATGTGTGTTTGTGTGGGCTTTGAGCCAAACCCTGTTCTGCTTTTAGTTTGAATTTGTTTAAAGGTTAGGTTCGGTTTAGCTCTGAGGTCTGCTAAGGTTCGCTCTTCGTTTGTAATTCGCTTCCTCTATATAAGTATGAATCTACATAATACAAGGTTCATTTAGTTTTTTTTTTTTTTCATTTTGTTTAGTTTGTGTTTAGGACTGGCATTTGCATTATTTTTGTTGTTTTACTCTTTAAACTATATTTGTATATTTTTTTTGTTCCTTTTCACTCCACTTGGGAGCTTTGGGTTAACCCACAAGGGTTTTTTTTTATTCCTTGTGTTGGTTTCTGTAATCAGTTTTCCTTTCGATCGACCTGCAGATCGACCAGATGCGATGTATTAATTAATGCTTATTTAATATTATTATTTTTTTTTTTATTAGGAGTAGATTTTCCTCTCTCTTACTTCTCTTTTACTATCTCTCTCTCTTTCTCTCTTACTTTCTCTCACTCTCTCTCTTACTCTTACTCTCTTCTTACTGGCTTTCTTTGCGTTTTTTATCAAAGTAGAAAACGGTTTGGTGTAGGTGTGTGAATATATATACCTAAATATAGATCTCTGTGTGTTTGTGTGTGTGTGTGGTGTGGTTGAGTTGTTGTTTTTGCTGTTGTTATTGTTGTTGTTGTTGTTGCTGTACTTATTGTTGACTGTTGTTTCTGTTTAAATCTGATTTTGTTGTTGTATTTGTAATTTACAATTTAATGCGTTGGACTCTGTAAGAACAAATAGAGAGATATAGACACATTATTAGCATAGATTAGATTTGATCAGCAATAATACAAACTGAGGACGCAGGCACGATGTATGTGTGTGTGGGTGTGAGTGTGATGTGCGTGTGTGTGTGTATGATGTAGAGCGGCTATGATGTATGAAATTTGGCCAGATTATAGCATTGATTAATTAATTTTTCATAAGAGTTTTAGTAGGATTTGAAATAGAATAAACGAAATGTTGCAATTGTTATTAATGTTATATAACACAAAATTTTTAATTTGAAATAAACAAGTGAAGGAAGTGTATTGTTTGTTGTTGGGCGTTGAGTTGGTTTTTAAACAATAAAAATTGGTTCATCATCTTACAATACAGAGTGTAAATTGAATGAATAATTATTTCAAACTGTTGCTGTTTAATATAGTTTCATTTTGTTCTCTTGTTGAATTCGTTTGATTTGTTTTTATTTTGGTTGGTTTACTTAGTTTTGTTTTGTTTGTTTCATTTATTTGTTTGTTTGTTTGTTGTTGTTTGTTGATTTAGAAATGAACAATGGTTAGCAGTTTAAAAAATTCATATCTCATACAGCTAGAAATAAAAGAAATATAGAGAATACATAAAAGAGAGTTGGCCGTATGGTTAAAATAAATAACAGAAACAGAAACATAAACATAAACAAAGTATAACAAAAAGTGGGTTAATAGGACATGCAGCCTTATAAAGATACAAAAAAGTTAAGTAGATTCAAACACTATAAAGCATAGATCATCTATAGATAGTATAGTTCGATAGCTAGTTATTTGTTAAACTCGAAAAAAAAAAGCTTAAAAGAATCGAAAATAAGTAAGCAGCGGCAAATGATAAAGGCGATTCGATTAAGATTAGATGGACTTGGGTTAAATATTGAAAAAAATATTGCGTACTTCACATGGCTGATCCGGAAACAGTTGCTTAAATGTGCGCTCAATAACGTGATATCTGCAAAAAAAGAAAGAAAACAATATTATTAGTACAAATTATAAATTATTTTTAAGTAAGTAATTTTTACTTGGACTGCAAATCTCCGCCTGGTGGAAGACCATCGATATCCGTTCTGTTTTGCAGACACTTTAACAGCTCCAGATAGTCCGTAATATTCTTATTCTCAATCTCCTCTGCAAATAGAACACAAATGTTTAAAGGAAATGCAAATTAAGTGAAGTTCGTTTAAGCGCAATTGGACTTTTCTTGTATGTACATTTAAAATTCGAATTCAATTTAGTTTCATATAAATTTAAAATAGTTTAAAGCTACGCAAAGGCAACAAAAAAAAAAGAACAAATAGGTATATATGAATTTATAAACTAAGTAAATGTACAAAAATATATATTTGTTGTTGTTAAGTTTTGAGGTGGCAACAGCGAGCGCCGACATAAATTTCGAGGCAACAAACTGAATGTGAGCGACGATTTGGGCAAAGACTAAAGCAGTTCCAGCGTTTTGATTAATCGATCAATCGATTACATCCAAATTACACAAAAGTTCTTTATATTTTAAGCTATGAAAATTCCATAGCAGTTCTCTAAAAATTCTTTAAATTTCCATTAAAATTGTTAAAATTTTGCATTGAATCTAATCAAATATCTTGAACATTTTTCGAATGTCAGGTTCGATTCCAACGCTTGAACATGCTTTAACATAAACTAAAAGGTGTAGGCATTAAATTATTATTGTTATTGTTTCTGTTTTTGGAATTACAGTAAATAAACTAAAGCGCGGCGCAGAGTATTGCTGCTTTTAGACCTTATACATTTTGGAATTTGTTTTTTTAGTTTTTGTTGACTAAAACTGTTTACAGCATTCAGAAAATTCAGAGTGTGTACAACGAACATTGGAAAAGTAGATGAATTATTGTGAATTATTGGATATTAT
>JBANCZ010004405.1:0-10331 GCA_037040025.1 Sphaerogastrella javana | reverse complement strand
GCCTCTACCTCCCGCCTCCTGCCTTCCTTCCTTTCTCGTGTTCTATGTTCTTTACTTTGCCCTTAAGCCAGATTCCTTGCATGTCCGCACGTTTCCTGAACGAACCACGCTTATGGCTTTCGTTCTTTGGCGTCTTATTTCATTTTCGATGGATGCTTTTGCCTTGATATAATAGTGGGAAGTGGGGAGTGAAGAGTGATATGGGGGGGGGGGGGGTGTTTTTGATGGTTGCCTGTTTTATTGATTGAATTTCAGTGAAGCCTCGAGTTGCATGTAATACATTATTGGGCAGGGATCAACATTGGGCTCAGGTACATCTACAGGACACGTACAATCATAGGCATTGGGCATAGGTACAGGCACAGGGCGCAGCTTCCTTTCATTGTTGTTGTTGTTTTTCTTATTTTAAGCTCGAACTGTAATTAAGCTCTAATGAGCTTTGTGCTGCTAAAAAGTCACTTCTAAATATAATAAAAAACACATAAATACCTATATATATATACACTTATATAATATTACAGATCATGTATGTATTTATGTATGGGTATACCATAATTATTGCTAGTTTTTGGGGGCGGTGGGTGGGCGTGCATGCTGTGCATGTATTTAGGGCTTCATTTTTTATGTATTTGTATTTGCCTTGGCATTTTTTATCGACAGCCAAAGGTCCTTTAGTTGTCCTCTCTCTCTCTCTCTCTCTCTCTCTCTCTCTCTCACGCTCTCCCCCCCCCTCGCTCTCTATCTCTTTCTGTGTGTCTGTCATTGACAAGGGTTTGTTGCTGCTGCTACTCTTGCCTCCTCTTCTTCTCCTTCTTGTTCTTCTTTTGCGCTTTGCCTTTAGCTTCATTCGTTACGTTTTGTGCTGTTGCTTGTTGCACGTGAAAATCCCATCATAAAGACAAGCGCAACCTTTTGTTGATGCTTTTATTACTTTTTCATTTCCTTTTTAACCTTCAACTTCGCGCGTGCCCCTCTCCCATAAGTACTCGCTGGTTTTCTACCGCTCTCTTTCTACCTCTCTTTCTCTTTCACATTCTCCCACTCAGCTTTCTCTCCATTTCACTCTCTTTTCTTCTGCTACGTTTATTGCTTGTGTTTCAATTTGTTTAATTTTATTTTCACAAAATTTCCTTTGGCTTTTTCTTTCCTCGCTGTTGTATGCATCTGCTAATAAATATGATTTCCCTGCGTTTTTCCACTGAAAACTCAGCTGGTTGCGCTGTACACATATTTTTTTTATTCTAAATTCCTTTTTATTCACTTTTTGTTTTAATCATTAAAAACAAAAGAGGGAATTGTTGTCAGCAGTCCCTGGCGCATATGCAAATTAATTCCGGCATAAAGTTTGCCCTAGCTACGCGCCAGAAATAGAAGCAAACACACACACGCACACACACACAACACATATATATATATGTCTGTGTGTGTGTGTGTGTGTGTGTATGAATTTTAGCGCTAAATAAACAAAACTCAAAGGCTAACAAAATTTGTTTCTTGTTGTTGTTGGCCAAAGAGGAAAATCAAAATGAAAATGAAAATGAGCTGAACGAAACTCAAACTACATGGCGTATGCGCAATAATTGCTGTTTTTCTTTTACCTGGTCATAAAACGAAGCAAAAACAAGCTGAACAGTCGATTGCCATTGGCATTAGTGAAGAAAGCTACAGTCGGGATATCTATCGATTTTTATCGACGTAATGAATAAATGTGTCTATTGTTCTTATTATCGATATTTATCACTGATGCAAAGTACAGCCAGATTTATCCTTTCATTGTTCATTGTACCATCGAATATCGATGCACTCATTGCCATAAACATAGCATACCCGTACATAATCATTTAGCTTTGATTAGCTAACAGGTAGACGAACAACTAAATAAAACAAAGTTAGTCTAAGGCATGACATGGCGCGAGGGGCTTAATACAATTTACGAGCGCGAAAAGTTTCTGCAATGAATTAACTAAAACTTAACACATATACTAAATATGCTTAACGCAACGCAACCTAATATTATTAATTAGTTTTGTACACCACGGTGACTTAATATGCATTAACTAACCAAAGAAAAAGATAGAAAGAAATTCCATTTAAGCTCTCTCAAACCCCCAAATGTGACGTCGTATACAAATTGTAGAAATTTCAGCGACTTTTGATTGATTATGTGTAAATATGAATATATGTATATATTTGTAACATATACAATCATTTCTGTGAATGATTCATGAATCGTTGCGCACATTGCTTATTAATCGAGTTGGCCCAAGAGTTTTGTCAATTTTCGCCTCAATTGTAGCCTTTGCTTTCATTTTTCATTTTTTTATGAGTACCAACCCCCACAGAGTTCCCCGTAGAAGAGGAGAAGAGATACACATAAATATTCATTGAGATTCAACTGATTCATGGGGCATAACCGCAGCAGCAGTAGCAGCAGCAGCAGTAGCAGCAGCAGCAGCAGAACAAACACTCAGCTCAACATTTGTGCGCGCATATTCATAATTCATAATTAATTTTCCTATTAAAAAAAAAGAACAAAGATTGAGTGGGGGAGAATTCAATATCTTGGTCTTTTATATGATTTCGTTTAGAGATTTTCCATGTTCATTTGTTTGAGCCATCTTTGGCTAAATTTTTGTCTTAATTTCATGTTTGTCTACTCTATAGATAGAGAAGAGAAGCATTCATCGTTTATGGCGTAGTCTGTTTTTAGTACTTGTACTAATTATCAGCTAAATTGTATCAAATTTCATTAGGCAGACTGTAAAACACACACACTAATTAGTATGCCTCATTGCCAAAAGGGTATATATACACACATCTATATATATATATATGTATCTGAAAATGAAAATGAAAATCTGTTTAATTGCTTTGATATACAAAAAAAAAACACACACACACAGAAACACGCAGAGCAAATGAAGAGGAATAAAATGAAACAACAGCAAAGAGAGCAGCAAAAGTCACACAATAAAAGCGAACGACCTTCGATAGACGCAAAACCTCAGTTCTTTACCCCACCAACGCCCACCACCAACCGCAACCCCCCCACTCACTTCTTTTCTTATATTTCCGTTCATTTATTTATCTCCGACAGCAGTGGAAGAAGAAGAATAAGAATCTCCCTCTAGTTTCATCAATATTTCTAGCTAATTTCAGTGGCATTTTTGGTTTAAGTACAATTAGGCGCATTAGAAATGGGCCCATCGATAAGAGCGAGAGAATCTTAAGTACGCTTAAAATATCGGCGCTAGTATCTATAGCTATAAACTACAGACACTCATTCAATAGATATGCTGGCGCCTCGATATAAATCCCTTAGATTAAATGAAATTGTTAATTGCTGCATAAGAATTCATTTTGGTGACTCGATAATTGTCTTCACTGTATTAAGAACTATGCCAAGTTGCTTTAACTATATGAAGCTTATCATTATTACAATAGTTGCAATTGTTCTCGTCTTGCTTTCAGCCAAATGGATTTAAATTAAATGAAAATTCGGCTAGACTCTTTTGTCAAGTCTTTGAGATGTTGTCTTAATTTCATCTCAATTTACCAAGTCAGCAACTGAGTGTGTTATTTTCTTTATACTAATGCTTAATTGATTCTCAGACTAAGCCTAATGAACTTAACTTTACAGTGGCTGCACACACGGCTTATATACATATGTAGTATGTTATGCTCGTTCATAAGCCGCTTTGAATGCTTTTACGAGCAGACAAATAAAGCTTTATCTACACTTAGAACTCAATTTAAAATATGTACAAACTGAAGATTGTAGCTCTAAGAGTAAATATGTTTTTTTTTGCATGTGCATTGAGCTGCAACTGAGCTTAATTGAGCTTAGATCAATGCACAAATCGCATGCTTAAAATAAATATTTTCTTAGATGATTTACATTAAATTGAAGCAATCTTAAAGCTCTGCTTGACAGACTTAAAGCTCAACAAGTTGTATCCTTAAATTTTATTTTAAGCTGAGCTAAGCTAAAGCTCTAAGATTTAATTCATTTACCATTTTGCATACTATTCTCATTTAACTTGTTAGCTGTCAGCTCATTCGATTAGCCTCAACTTTAGCTACTGTTTTGCATATTTAACCCGCTTTGAGATTGAGCGAAAAAGTCACCAGACTAATTAAAGCACAAAATGCATTTGTGACTTTGCCAAACTTTTCGCTTTTCGACAACTTTTGAGTGAAGTAAAATGCTCTAACAATTCCGAAAACATATGCATTCTTGTCCGTGAACTTTCTATTATAAACTCTATAATCTTTACTCGATATGCTCTTAAAATGTATATACATTTCATGGTCCATACTGTATATAATCTTAACTCTATCTACTATTCTGTATTCTCTATATATTCTGTATACTCTGTGAACTAAAGTATATTATATACCTTAAATATTCAATATATATTCTATTCAATAATATATATAATAGATAGCACTTTTCTCTATATTTCTGTATCAGCTCTATCGTATAACTTGGAATTTCTCTCGGAACCCTATAGTATGTAGAACCTTATTTAACTATTTTACTATAATATATTGCCTAATTAAATAGTGTAGCTTTAGACATAAAACTTAACGCTTTACGTAAAAATTCAGCGTTTAAATATTTATAAGGTCGTTTAGAGATAAGAAAGTGTGTGGCAGTGAAATAGTCGTAGCTAGAAATAGCTAGAATAGGTAGAAATTCAATTGGCGCTGATAAGCCGTGGGTTCTCTGGCCTAAAGCACGTGAGTTATGCGAATTACACAAAAAGCAATTTTCTTGACACATTTAAGTCCCCTTGCTTCAGAGACACAGAGAACAAAAAGCGAAAGACAAGAAATACTAAATAAATTGCGCATACGCCGCATGGCACGTGTTTCGTTTTCATTTTCTTCTCCATTTTTGTGACGAGTTGAGCAGCGATGAGAGCTAAACTAACAGTTAAACAGAAACGAACACTAAATGATTCTTAAAAGCCAATTAACACACGATACTATGACATAAAAGACAGCTGACAGCCTGTAAGAAACACAGAATGTGAGAGAACAACAGAGAGAGGGTGCCAAAGGTGCAAACAGAGCACGAATGATAAAGGGACAGAGCAACACTTATAGACAGCTATAGACATAACCTGGCCAATATCCGATAAAAGTGGGACTCGTATTCGTGTATATGTATTGCGCCTGTCAATTTGTGCGAGTTTTGTCCAGCTTTTTTTCAATCGTTCGATAAATATACCTCCATACGTATATACAGCGCATTCAAGTTGACAACTTTCTGTCGCTATTGTTGCCTATACTACTGCAAATTATTTTCTGGTCTCTTTACCATTCCATTCCCTGGGAGATATAGACAATGTATACTATATATATACTATATATATATATATATATATATATATATATATATATATGTATGTTTATATTATATGCCACTTCTGGCCATTTGATTTTTTATTTGCTAAAATTTCGTTTTATTTTTTAAGACTACACTCGAAAAACGCTTAAGGGTCTATTATCTTTGTGCAGTATGACTTCTTCAGTCATATTCTATACTGTATATTTAGGGCAGTATCGATAGTCGGAATTGATAGGTTTTCAATTGCATTTTAAGTGCAAATGCTTAAACCAAATATGTATCTCTATACCGAAAATACTGTTTCGCTCCAAAAGTACTGTACTCTAAACAGGGACGTTGTAGCTGGGCACCGTCCCTACTGTTGAAATTTTGTCGTATATATTTTATTTTCCTTTCGTCCCGTTGCGTTTTTTTATTAGCAGTAAATTAGACTTTGTGTCGTCGCTCCACTTACAGAAAAAAAAAGCGAAACGAAAATGTTATAAATATATGATGCTCGGGCTGGAACAAGCTTTTCACGGCGCTTTTCCAAAGGCCTCACAGCCTAAAACGAAGAAAACGAGCAGTCTAGAGTTCAACAATGGATTCTGTACATTATTTAAGAGTACATATATGAATAAATATAAGATTAGGGTAACTTTTCGAGATTAAACTCGTCAGACTATGCCTTTCTAACGGCTTTGAGAAAATTGCTAACTCGAGTTGCTAGAAATGTCTTGCCATACTATATTATAGCTGTTGTTATTTATAAGTGCTTTAATCTATCTATCTATATCTACAACCTTAGTCCGAATCTTCGAGATATATTTTGGAAACTTTTGGTCGAACCCTCGTCTGTATATGCCATAAACAATTCTGTTGTTTGTCTTTTGTGCTTTTATGAAACGCATAAATTAAAAGCCTTAAAAAATATGTGCATAGATATAAATATATATAATACCATTCCATATAACAAATATATATATATATCTCTATATCTATGTCTAGATCTAAAGCTATATAAACTCTGCTGCACCGAAAACGAAACGGGAGCAAAATAATGAAAGAGAAAATGAAGAACGCCCACGCGCAACATGCGAAAAAAATATAATTCACTTGAATTGACCCAGTCAGCAGCATGAGAAGCACAAAGAGAGAAAGAGAGGCAGTGGGTAGGAGGGGGGGCACTCAACAGGAGACATTTAACGCGTCTGAGACTAAAGTCTCAGTCTGCGTGTTGGCTTTTTACTAGAGTAAATGCCACAGTTTTATGATAAGCTATCTACATTTTATTGTTGACGCATTTCGAGCTGGATGCTCTTTGCCCCACTGTACCGCCCAAAAATTCAACCCACTGTGGCTCATTTGCGTAACTTTTTTTTGTGCTGTATAGCTACTTTAATTTAAAGCTTATCAAATGATAGATATATATATATATACATACAGATATCTATATATAGATATACCACATAAACTGATGACGTCTTTTGGTCTTTGGGGTTTTGCACTTTGATGACACCTGAGTTGGAGCTGTGGCTCTCAGCTAATTAGAAATAAGAAGAAAACTTTGAGCGTCAACAACTTTTGACTTTGCTGATTGCAAAACTTTGCAGCGTTCAGAGATGAAACTATATTGAGCTATAGATACAACTATAGATACATCTATAGATACAACTATAGATACAAAGAGAGATGCTTCATGATTGAATCAGACGCTCTGACTGTCTGTGGCTGCCATTAGGTGCATAATGGAGGCACTAACTGTGGTGGCAACTACCTTGTGGCAGCATTGCTCCATTGGTGTTCTATACAAAACAGAGTTTACTATGGAAAGAGTTATACTATGGTGAAGGAGTTTCATTTTCTTGTATATCTCTTGGCCAACTACGACTGTCCGTTGTGTGCGACTGTTCAGGCATATTAGTTGTTGCTGCGTTTAATCGATTTAACAATTTAGCTGTGTGGCAAGGTATGGCAAGGCAAGGCCAATTGTTGTTAGAGGCAAACATAAGAGTCATGCTTACAACTTACAACTTACAACACGCTGTGGCAGCTGCGTGACGTCAATTGTTGCGTCGCCTGCCACATGACTACATGGCTCTAACCGCTGTTACCGCTTTGCCAATGGCCAACAAATGCCAAACCGCCAACTGGCAACAGCCATAACCAACTCGATACAAAACGCCCATAGTCACAGCTCGATATAGCTATAGCTATAGCTAAAACTGTAGCTAAAAGTCACCCACAGCGGAGATACAACTTTCTATAGGTAACAGTGCTTGTAGAGTTTTTCTATCTCTCTCTCTCTCTCTCTCTCTCTCTCTCTCTCTCTCTCTCTCCCTCTATCTCTCTCTCTCTCTCTTTGTGTGTGTGTGTGTGTGTGGGTCGAGTCAACTTCAATTAAGTTGACTCTGAGCTTATATTGACAATGACTAAAGCATTTTCTATATATAAATGTATATATAGATATATAAATACGGTTGCTCTGCCATTTAAGGCAAAACTTCACTTGCCTTGTGGCCCATAAAAAATAAAACTGACAAATAATTATGATTACAGCAAATGTGAAGCAGCTTAAGCTTACATAGCTTAAAGTATATCGATAACGATAGTATCGTTCGCACTAGCTATAGTAGCCAAATTCTGCTATAAACTTAAGTAAGCCATTTGTTTAATTATCTTTGATTCGATTTGTTGTATTTGTTCGAGTTTGATTGACAATTGATTGATATATAGCTATATGGTATATGTTTAACCCAGTTAAACCTCATTAAACCTCAACGATATGCAAAGCATTGAGTTATTATTAGTTGATATAGGCACTAATTCGTATAGTTTCTGTGTCTATTGTCGTTTGGGTAGTTCAGAACGACTATTTCGGTTTGCTATGGTGTGTTTATAGGATAAGAATGTACATAATTTCTATATATGTAGTTAACTGATGAATATTCAGAGATCCCAGAGTTTGAACAGTCTCTAAAAGCAGGAAATAGTTCTCCTATTCTTGCGCCTAGTGATAAAAAAGTTCTCTTTGTAAAACGTCGCCCTGCACCTTTTAATAAATTCAACATCATCTTAAAATGTTTCAATCGAAACTATGGAAACCATATAGACTTTATAAACGGTTTCAACGGAACAATAATATATGATAATGGTCTTATATTGAATTGAATGGGAGAGTGTATTGTTGTTGTTTGTGCAATTTTTTGCCAATTTCAACAGCATATTGTCTGGCTTAATAACTTTATCTATATTAGTTATTTCAATATTGAATGTGAAAAACTTTTGTCATGAGATTTTCATTATGCCATATCACAACATGCAGCAACAGCAGCAACAGCAGCAACAGCAACAGGAAAAAGTTGTGTGTGATGCAAAAAGCACTTCAAACTTTACGCAGTTAAGTCAACAATAATAAAAAAATATACAACAACAACAACAGAAAGAGCAGCACACATGGCCTGTCACGCCCATACGCCCACACGCCCACTCTGGGTGCTACGCCCACATGTCTTTGACCAAAGGACAATGTGCAGCAGGCACTCAAAAATGAGAGAAAAAAAATCAAGAAAAACATGCAAAAAACAGGCAAAATAAAATGGAAAAACTGTTGCTGCTGACATAAAAACGAAAGAAGCAGAAGCAACGAGTGGAGAGAAGAAGAAGAGAGTGAGAGAGAGAGAGAGAGAGAGAAGTTTGGGTGAAAGAGCAGCAACAACAACAACAATGACAAAAAGAGGGAATAGGAAATGGAAGCGAAAGCGACAACTTATGTTTATTTATGGCCGCATGTGCTGCGTGTTACCCCAAAGCCAACAGAGCCACACCCCAGCCCCCTGCAACTTTCCCCTCTCTCTTTCTCTCTCTCTCTCTCTCTCTCTTTCTGTGAGGGTGCTCATGCGTATGCACACACACATACACACAAACACACCTGTATGCAGCAAGTCGAAAAATCTTCTCTTCTCGTTCATCCAAACTAATGGCACTATAGACATAGCATAACAGGATATATAGAGGTATATCTGAGCTATATAGGTATACCGAAGGAAGGTGTATAGTTTACATACACATAAAAATAAGTTAAATAAACTATATTCTTCTTCTCAATGACTAACATAGCGAAAAGTTTGCTCTAAAATATTTAATAAAGTTTAAAGCTTTACTTTATAAATAAGTATATATGTATGTTTATAAAAAGTTGTTGTTAGATTAAGCCCAACTTTATACATCAGCCTTGTATATACAGTTGTAGTTGATTAACCCCAACCTTACATATAAGAGCTATTTCAAATGATTTATTCATTGTATTACATTTCTGTTTACTAGTAAAAATTGTAACTTCTTTTTCGTGTTGTTTTTAAAGAGTACACACTGTAGTATCTCTTGCACAGGTTTTCGTAGTTAAAGCTTTGTGTAGGAATTTATGCACAGATCCAGAGGTTGTTCGCTTCAAGAGCAACTAAATTCCAGTTTGAAGGCTTCATTTGTGGAAGCGATAAAAGTTTACAGAAAGAAAGAGATAGGAAAGGTACAGAGATAAAGAGAGAGAGAGAAAGTAGCAGCGACTTAGAATGAGGAAGAACCAAGAGGAAGGGAGCGAAAGTCAGAGCGCGCGAAAGGAGTATGTTGAATGTTATATCTCAGCTTAAGTTGACAAGAGTGAGAAAGAGGGAGAAAGGGTATGGAAAAGCTAGAGAGAGAAAGAGAGAGTATGAACTCGAATGAGCGAAAGGAGTATGTTAAATGTTATGCCTGAGCTTTGACAAATTTACAGCACTTTAAGCATCTGTAAAACATATTTAAGCCCCTCAAAAGATAGCGACAACAATGAAATCTGAACCTTTTCCTTTTTTTGCGCTTTGCGCGCTGGACACAAAATTGATGACAATATATATGCCAAGACAGTGGAGAAAGAGACAGAGAGAGAGAGAGAGAGAGAGAAAAAGATAGAGAGGAAGTTGAGAAGTTGGCAGTAAACGTTGAAGAAGAATAACAA
>JBANCZ010004404.1:0-10333 GCA_037040025.1 Sphaerogastrella javana | reverse complement strand
GTATCAATCTATCAGAACTTTGCGGAAACGTTTCATGTTAATGGAATAGGATTATCTATGCCGGGAATTATCAAACAGTCAAAAATGCTTACATCTGGAGCCTTGAATTTTATTGATACAGAGACGTTTGTCTTTGACCTGCAAAATAAACTTAAGGTAGAAGTGGCTCTGATCAATGACGCAAATGCCGTTGCACTGGCAGAGAAATGGAATGGGAATGCCCGTACCTATAATGATTATGTATGTGTGACTTTGGGGACAGCGATTGGTGGAAGTTTCTTCTTGAAAGGTAAAATGTATGAAGGGATGCATGGTTTAGCTGGAGCATTTGGGATGGCCCTTAATCTAGGAATTAAAAATCCGACACTGTATGACAGTGTGGCTGCCCAATGTGGAGTTGTTGCCGGGGCATGTCGAAAGTATAGTGAAAAATCACAGCACAAGACGAGAAGCTTTGAAGAAATTCTTAAAAGGGCTGATGCAGGTGAGAAGCTGGCTTTAGAGACGATGGAAGATTTCTGCATGAACAACGCACTATTACTGCATAATCTCGCAGTGACCTTGGGTGTTGAAGCTCTATTGGTTGGCGGAAGTGTGAGTCAAAACACCACAGTTATGGAGAATATTCGTGAAAAGTATGTGCGTATTTGTCAAACAATGAATACATTTCCGATATCGATTTTACCGACATTTACGGTCTGCAAGCACTATGGTGATAGTGGCATCATAGGAGCCGTTTATCAATTAAGGAGGCAGGAAAATGAATGATAAAGATACATGATTAAATCGACCGATCCTATGGGGCGCTTCGACTAGTGCATATCAAGTAGAGGGAGCATGGAATCAGGCTGGAAAGGGACCTTCGGTACAAGATGTACGCACAGTTCCTATTAACACCACCGATTTCAAAATCGCAGCTGATCACTATCATCACCTTGAAGAAGACATAGCCTTATTCAAAGAACTGGGATTACAATCCTATCGTTTCTCTGTGGCTTGGACACGAATTTTTCCTCATGGATATGGTGAAATTAATGCGGAAGGGGTTGCTTTTTATCACCGTCTTCTTGATCTTCTAAGGGCTGCGGAAATAGAACCAATTGTAACGGTTTATCACTTTGATTTACCGTTGACCATTCATCAAGAAGGAGGCTGGTCGAACCGGGCAACAATTGATTATTTCTATGAATATTGTTTATTTCTATTTGACGAATATGGCTCTAAAGTTAACTATTGGCTTACCATTAATGAACAAAACATGATGACACTCGCCGGAAAGATTCTTTCAGGAAATAAGAAAAGCACTCGTGAAATATACCAAGAAAACCATCATATGTTGGTGGCTCAGGCAAAAGTAATGAAAGCCTATCATGAGGGAAACTATCCTGGAGTCATCGGCCCTGCTCCGAACATCTCCTGTGTATACAGTCAATCTCAACAACCTAAAGACCAAGCCGCTGCCGACATACTTTCAGCTTATCGTAATTGGCTTTATTTGGATGCCGCAGTTTATGGGATTTACAATCATCAAGTATTATCACTGTTGACGGCTTTGGATGCGGCACCAGAAATTACAGAGGAAGACCTTGCGATAATGAAAGCTGGGACAGCAGATTTTATTGCCTTGAACTATTATGCGAGTACGACAGCCGCTCACTATGATTTATCACATGATTTAAAACATGGTGATCAGCAGAAGGGACTGGGCATCCCGGGATATTTCGAAATGGTCAAGAATACTGAATTGGAGCAGACTGAGTTTGGTTGGGAAATCGATTCGTTAGGATTTAAAACCACGCTTCACCAACCTTACAGTCGTTATCATTTGCCACTAATGATTAAAGAGAATAGTTTAGGCGCCCACGATGTATTAACAGAAGATTATCGGATTCATGATGCCTATCGTATTGCTTTTTTGAAAACGCATATTGAACAAGTCTTACAAGCACGTCAAGAGGGAGTCAATATTATAGCCTATAACCCTTGGAGTGCTATTGATTTAATTAGTACACATGAAGGAATAAACAAGCGCTACGGGTTTATCTACGTGAATCGTGATGAGTTTGATTTAAAGGATCTAAAACGATTTAAAAAGGATTCATTCTATTGGTATCAAGATTTTATTAAGCATGGATTTTTAGAAAAATAGATTTCCTAAAAGGAACCAAAGGAGAAAATATGGAATATCTTGAGAAGTTTATTGACAGGTTTTTAGGACCAATTGCAAGTTACATGAGTAACAGTGCTTTCTTCAGTTCATTGACTGACGCATTTATGAAAATTACGCCAGTCACTTTGGGAGCAGCAGTGCTTCTAATCATTGGAAATTTTCCAGTGGCTGGCTGGATAGATTATTTGAAACAGATAGGTATTTACAGTGATTTTATTGCCGTACAAGGGGCAACAATGGATGCTATTTCTATCTTTGTTGTTTACAACTTTGCTTCAGCATACACGAAGCGGGTATCAAAATATAGTTCGCAGATTGCGGGATTGATTGCGATTGCATGTTTCTTTATGTTAATGCCACAAGTCTATACGCTATATGCAGTTACAGATACTGTCGTTACGGGAAGTACAGAGTTGACGGCTTTGAGTAAAGTGTATATTGGTGGAGAAGGAATTATCGTGGCCATGTTCGTGGGTTATCTTACAGCTCGTCTATATGTATTATTTAATGACAAGAAGATTGTCATTAAACTCCCTGAAACAGTGCCAGCCAATGTATCTGAATCACTTAGACCATCTATTTTGTCTGGCTTGATTTTCGTGATTTTCTTTCTGATCCGGATCAGTTTCCGATTCCTACCATTCCTCAGTGATTACGGAAATATCTTTGTGTTCATTGGAACCATGATCCAACAACCTCTATCGAGTCTAGTTGCCGAACCAGCATTTCTGATTTTTGCCTTAACGATTGCGAATGTTTTCTGGTACTTTGGAATTCATCCACAACTTGTTTACAGCATTCTTACGCCGATGATTACAAGTATTACGATTGCGAATATGACAGCCTTCGCGACTGGACAGCCGATTCCCTATTTGTCTGCTTCGGTTATTGGTCTTGCGTGCGGTACAGGATTTGGTGGTCAGGGCGGTACAATTGGCTTGATTATAGCAATGTCCAGAGCCAAATCAGAGCGGTTTAAATCGATGTTCAAACTCAGTGCTGTGCCAAGTATTTTCAACATTAATGAACCGTTAATCTTTGGAATGCCTATTATGATGAATCCTTACTTCCTATTTCCAATGATTCTCTCCCCTTTGCTTATGGGTCTATCGGGTTATCTCGTCATGTCCTTTGTTGATATTCAGTTGAATCCAATGATTAGTCTTCCATGGACAACCCCTGCTTTGTTTAGTTCTTTTGCTAGAGGAGGGTTCCCATTCTTATTGGTAGCAATATTAGCGCTAATGATCAGTGTCTTAGTTTGGACCCCGTTCTTCTTTATAGCTGATAAAAAGGAATATGCCATAGAACAGAGTGCTGCCACCAAGTAAGTCATAATAGAGAACTCCATCATCTGCATGGAGTTCTTTCGCATTTCTATTATGTGCATACAGAAGGAGGTTATCTTTAGGTGAGAAAAAAGATGGTGGAATTTGATGGACTACATCACTTGATTCAATTTATTGACTTTAAAAATAAGCAGGATATTGACTATCAGCTAGCACTTCGTTTAATCCAGCAACATGCTCAAATCTACTGGACCCCGATCAATGAAATGGCATCTTTATGCTATGTGTCTATCTCAAAATTAAGTCGTTTCGTCAATAAGCTAGGCTATACGCATTATGGGAATTTTCGTGAAAGCTTTAAGTATCACTATTACTTTGAAAATGATTATCCCGAGCTGTTTCGCTAGCAAGGAACATTTAATTTTAATCATGCGATTTCCCAATTAACAAATAGTATTTCTAAAGAAATAGAGGCAACTTTCAATGCCCTGGATATTGATCAGCTTTTGCGTATTGTGGTAAAGATTCACGATGCTTCGGAAGTTTCATTTCATGCTCAGAATATCCAGCAACATATTGCTGCAGATTTTCAAACAAGAATTGCTAAACTGGGAAAAGTCTGTTTTGCTTACAATTCTCGTGATCAACAAGAACAACAACTTATGAATGCCACCATGCAGAGTGTTGCAATTTTCATATCCATGCATGGACGAAGTATTTACTTCCGCCAAGAAACGTTGGAACAGTTGAAACGTCAGGGTGTTTTCGTGATAATTATTACTCAGATTGATTCTGAGTTTATGCATTTATATGCTGATGAAGTCCTATTAGTTCAAGGAAATCATGGTATTGATTCAGGGAGATTCACTTTAATTTACATTTTAGAATGTCTGCTGATGAAGTATTATGAAGTTTATATTGAAGAGATAAACGAACAAAGAAAACGTATCAATAATGCCCGAATATAGTCATTTTCTAAATAAGAAAATGGCTTTTCTTATAAAGGTATGCAACCAGAATAGAGGCTGTTAGAATGGACACCAGAAAGGGGTATTTATGAAGAAAATAGAATTTGGTATATCCATCTATCCAGAAAGGTCACAGCGTGAACAGGATTATGCTTATATTGAACAGGCGGCTGCATTAGGTTATACAAGGTTGTTTACCTGTTTGCTATCGGTTGATCAGGAAGCAGAAGTGATACGGACAGAGTTCAAAGAAATGATAACATTTGCCCATCATCAGGGGATGAAAGTATCGGTAGATACGGTTCCAAAGGTTATTGAGAAACTTGGAGGATCACCACTGAATCTTAAGCCTTTTGCAGAGATGGGCGTAGATGTCATTCGTTTGGACATGAGTTATGGTATATTATTGGATGCGCTAATAACCCGTAATCCATATGGAATAGATATTGAGTTTAATGGAAGCAATGATGCAGGGGTCAGAACCATGATTGAACAAGGCGGGAAGGTTGAGAATATGCGAATCTGCCATAACTTTTTCCCGCAGGTATATACAGGATTGAGTATCGAAAAATTTACAACTTTAAATTATCTTTGGAAACAGCACCATCTTCCTATTGCTGCTTTTGTGAGTAGTCAGCAGCCTGATGCAATCGGACCATGGCCAGTTAAACAAGGTTTAGTGAGTGTTGAAGCACATCGACCACTTCCAATAGCAGTGCAAGGTCGTCACCTCATTGCTTGTCAGAATGTGGATGTCATTCTTATAGGAAATGCTTATGCTACTCGTGAAGAACTAGAGTCTCTAATCTCGATTGATGTTGATTGTTTGACATTAAGGTTAAATCTTGTTGAATCTATTTCAGAAAAGGAAAGACAGCTTATCTATGATGTAACACACCAAGGACGGAATGATTGTTCCGAATTGATGTTCCGCTCATCCTTTATTCGGTTTTACATGAAAGATCGTGCTGTTACACCACGTCCATGTACCAAAGAATTGTTTGAACGAGGCGATGTCTTGATTGTTAATGATCACTTGGAACATTATAGTGGCGAAATGCATGTCGTTCGTCAACCGTTTAAAAATATGGGGCATCACAACTATGTGGGAAGTGTTTGCCAGGAGGATCAGCTGGTTTTTGATCAGTTGACCGAAAATAGAACGTTTAGATTTATTAAATCATAAGGAGATAGAATGAATAAATTTATTGCAATTACAACTAAAATTCAATCCAATAAATATTTACAAGTCATTACAGGAAGCTTAGTGATGCTTACTCCGCTGTTTATTGTAGGAGCGCTATTCTCGCTCGTAAATAACTTACCAATTTCTGCATTTCAAGCTTTCCTCAACAATTATCACTTAAAGGAAATCTTATCTATTCCGACCAATGTTACCACTAATCTTTCGGCACTTTACATCGCATTCTTAATAGGCTATAAATTGGCAGAAGTGAGTGGTCGTTCAGATAAGGTTTACTTTGGCCTTATTTCTTTAGTCTCTTTTATTATCTTAACGCCAGTGACCACTAATGAGTCCTATGCGCTTCTATCACTTGATGCAACATGGTTTGGTGCTGCGGGAATGATGACAGCATTTATTTCTGGAATTTTGTTTACAAAACTAGCATTGTACTTCTATGAGAAGGACCTGACCATCAAGATGCCAGAAGGCGTACCAAGCAATGTTTCAGGGTCATTCACCGCTTTAATTCCGGCCGGTATCGTATTCATTAGTGCATTATTGGTTCGATACGGACTCTCTTGGACACCTTTTATGCATATACATGCGCTTATTTATGGATTACTTGCTGTTCCTTTGAAAAATCTGGGCGGTTCATTCCCGGCATTTATTATTTATGTGTTATTAATTCATATTTTTTGGTTCTTTGGTTTACATGGAACCTTGGTCATAGGTTCAATTATTGCTCCCATTTTAATTCCTCTTGGCATGGAAAACTTAGCAGCGACTAATGCGGGATTAGTACCCCCAAATATTCTTACATTAACTTTTTTGTTTCAAGCCATTGGGGCTACGGCCGGACATACCTTAGGATTGGCAATAGCAATGCTGCAAGCGAAGTCCGAAAGATACCGAACGCTCGGTCGTCTGTCGATTTTGCCTAATATATTCTGTATTAATGAACCGCTAATTTTCGGAATGCCGCTGGTGATGAATTTTACATTACTTATTCCATTTATTGCTGTTCCCTTAACAACTTTTGTAGCTGCCTATGGACTGTCTTTAATTGAGCTATTGCCAAAAGTCAATGGAATCAGTGTTCCAGCAGGAGTTCCAATTATTCTAGGAGGTATTATGGCTGGAGGATGGCAGTGGGGAGCATTTCAATTTGTAACGATTATTTTCAGCTACCTTGTCTACCGTCCTTTCTTTAAACGTCTTGATCGCACTGAAATAGCGCAAGAGCAACAATGAAATAAACCACAGAGAGTGATCTCTGTGGTTTATAGTATATTTAAGCCAAGTAAAATAAGAACACAAATTGTAGTGATTTATTAGATTTCGAGAATATAATAAAGTGTGAGATGAGCAAAAAACTTACAAAGTAAACGCTTTCATATATAATATTGATAAAGGAGATTATGATATGAGACGTATTGTACTTAAAAGCTTAGGTTTTCTAATGGTAGTCATATTGCTTATTTCATATGGAAAAGTCTTTGCATCTTCATTTACTGCTCCCTTTTCCTTAACATTCTCAGAAATCTTCCCTGATGAAAACCTTGCTTCAATTATTAGTGAAAAATTTAATCGTGAACCCCAAGAATATGTCACTGATACAGAGTTAAAATCAAATTACCTATTGTACAATTTAGATATCAGTGACCAACAGATTACTAGTCTTGATGGACTGCAATATGTTTTGGTGACGCAGTTGACGGCCAAGCATAATGAAATTACGGATCTTTCCCCTTTAAACAATGTTACCCAGCTTAAACAAGTAATAGTCGATGGAAATCCAATAACCAGTGTGAATAGTTTAGGGATTCTTCCTAACCTGGAACGATTGTCACTTAATGAAACCTTGATTACAGATCTTAATTTTAATCGCGTATATCCTAAACTAAGTATGGTTTCTCTGATGGAGACACCCATTGAAACGCTATCGGATTTTTCATTATCATTACCGAATCTTAGAGATATTTACTTGAATGGGACAAATTTCCGAAATCTGTCAGATCTATTACCGCTATCATCCATGTTAAGAATCATTAGTGTATCAGAAACAGAAGTAACTGATTTCTCAGTGCTCTCCTCATTTAGCGCGCTCTCAAATTTTATGAGTGCAAATAATCCTCAAGCCAATTATGAGACACTTCCAAAAATTAATTCGCTTGCATTACTCGATTTAAGTAATAATCAATTGACCCAGGTTAATTTTCTTTCTCAATATACTTCTATCCCTACTTTGGTTTTAAATGATAACCAAATCACTGCTTCTGAAGTATTAGAAACTATAACAATTGGATTCTTACATCTTGAGGGAAATCATATCGAAGATGCTATATGGGCAGCTTCATTAACTCGGGTATTTCATCTTTATTTAAATCGAAATCATATTACGGATATCTCTTTGTTTGAAAGTGCCACGACATTTCTCAGTGTCAGAGTATTGGAACAAACTTATACTCAAGAAGCAATTGATCTTGGCACGGATGTTTATCAAATTACACCTATAATGAAGTCATTTTTAGGGCTTCAAAATTTAATTGATCAAAATGACAGCAGTATTATTTATGAAAGTGATGGCAGTTACAATTTCTCAGAAGATACACTGACATGGCATGAAGTGAGTGCCAATACAAACCTTGTTTATAAATGGCATCAGTATTCAGGAAGCGGACGGATTATCCATTTTAGTGGAACAATCACGCAGCCTATTAATGATGTAGGCTATTCAGTGTATTACTACCATGAAGATCAACCAGTGCATAGTGAACATGGAGTCTTTGAAGGACAACTTCTCAACGCTCCAACACTGCCACAAAAAGAGCGTCATCGATTTGTGGGCTGGTATCGTGAGCCAACATTTATTCAATCATGGGATTTTGATCAAGATACATTGACCAGTCATACAACGCTCTATGCAAATTTTGAACCGATTATCTATCACGCTGTTTATTTTCAAATTAGTGAAGGCACTCGATCAACCGTTGAAGTTGAGGATAATCAATTATTAACGCCACCAGCGGATCCGGTCCGTAATGGATATCGCTTTACAGGTTGGTATCAAGACTTGACTTCAAATGTACAATGGAACATCAATCAACCAGTACGTTCAACGCTGACACTTTATGCGGGATGGGAAGCGCTGAATAGTCAGCCAAATCTTCCGATGCCAGACCAACAGCCTGATTCCAAAGTGCCGGATCAACAGCCTGATTCTAAATTACCGGATCTAGCAACTGGTCCTTCGATGGCGACCCGTTATGGTGCAGATATGTTGATGGGCGGTATATTCATTATAGCGGTAATGAGTATTCATAATTGGTATAAACGCCGCCAAGTCAAGCGGTAAGTTAAATGTTTATTGATGAAAAACAGCTTCACTTATGAATGCTGTTTTCTTTTGCTAATAAAATGTATAAAATAGCAGGCGCCAACAAGAATCATAGCGTAGAAGGTCACGAATCGCCAACCAAGCATGAGTGTATTGATTTCCGAAGGCTGGGTGAGAACAAAACCGAATAATAAGATAAAGACAGCTTCTGTTCCTCCGGTTGCGCCAGGGATCGGATTGAGGGCATTGAAAGCATTCACGAAAACACTTAAAGCAACGGTATAGAAATAGAGTTCCCCTGAAAGAGGTAGATGAAGGGACCAAGCAACTATAAAGGGAATGCTATGAAGGATAAATAAGTTGATTAAATAGAGACATACGTTTTTTAAGACAAGCTGTTTTTCTTTGGTAATATAAGCTATTTGTGATGAAAACTCATTAATTTTTTCTTGAAGAGATTGCTGTGTCTGATTGTAGTTCTTAATGAGTTTGAACTTTGCCAATACTTTGAGCCCATAGTTAGCGATAAAATGATGAAAGTTAGACCATTTCATTAAAAGAAATAATAAGATGAGAATCGAAAAATTGATGACCGTGGCCAAGATGACTCCATAAAAGATAAAGGGATGATCATAGAACTTAAAGAGATACGAGACAATAAAGAAAATTTGAAAAACGACAGCTGAACATTGATAGATAATGAAGTCAATCGAAAGGGCATAAATGGAGTGACTGACAGGGATTCCATAGCGGCTAAGCGCATAGCACTGCATCGCTTGTCCTCCGGTTTGATAGGGAGTGACTCCACGCGCAAATTGTTCAAGTAAACGGGTTCTGAATGTTTGGTTCACATGTAACGTTGGATGATTTTTACGCAACAGGTTTGTTACGGCGATCGCACAGAAATAATGGGTTAAGACAATCAATAAGAATCCTCCCAATAGCCCCCATAAATTAGCTTGTTTGAGGATTAAGAGAACCTGTTCAAAGTCATTACGTAAACTATAGTACAAAACAAGAAAAGTTACACTCAACAAAATTGAGAGATTAAGGATGTATTTTTTATTTTCTTTCATAAGCGCTCCTTGGGAAATTATAACACGAGAAACTAGAAGTGATAAAAATAACGAAGTTGATTTAGAAATGGTTATTTATCCTCAAACACAACGACTAAACAACCATGAAACCATAAACACTCCCCACACACAGTATTTCTTAGATAATGTTGATATATATGTAGATTATAATCCTATTGCTGATGGAGACCTTAATCACTATAATGCTACCGATACAATATACAGAGGCAAATACCGTATCTTCTATGGTGAAAGAGGTCGCTATATAAAACCATTTGTAATACTGAACAATTGCTATATACAACCC
>JBANCZ010004403.1:0-10333 GCA_037040025.1 Sphaerogastrella javana | reverse complement strand
GCCCTGTCTGTTGCGTGCAATCCTCGAGGATACGCATCACGGCTTCAGATTTCGTTGCCTGCGCTGCCGGCATCATTCGCAAAATACGCGCGTAATCTATTTTCATCGCTCGACTTATTTTAATCTAGACGTCGGCTGCTAACCCACCAAATACCACCAACCCCCTTCCCACCTCTTGTCTACTGGGCGCCTTCTGCGTTAGCCAAGTCAATTCCCTTGCATAGGTTTCTCTTACTCTCGCTCTCGTCTTTCCTCTCTCAAAGTGGTTCTTGTATTGCCTTGATTTCCCTCTCTTTGCTCAGTCTACTGTTCCATCTACTGTTCCCTCTACTGCTCGCTCCACTGTTCCCTCTACTGTTCCCTCTACTGTTCCCTCTACAGTTCCCTCTACAGTTCCCTCTACTGTTCCCTCTACTATTCCCCCTACTGTTCAACCTGCTGTTCCCTCTTCTGATTCTGATTCCGCTTTGCCCCTTCTGATGTTCCCTTCCATATTCCATCGACAGTGTTTCCCTCTCATTCAGCGTATGCTTCTCCTCTGTCTGCTGCTGTTCCTTCTCTTGGTCCTCCGCTGTCTGCCTTTGCCTTCTCTTAGCTCTTAGCTGTTCCTACCCTTTCTTCTCTCTCATCTCTTCCGTCTTCCATTTTGTCTGCTGTTCTGGTCCCTCTGCGCTTGTTTCTAGGCCTATTCTCTTCCGGTGCTTTCCCTTCTGGTCACCTTGCTTACTCTCTTCCCTCAGTTGCTTCTACTCTGTCTGCTCCTTCCTCCTCTTCCTTGTCTCTTTACCTTTTCTCATTTCTAATTTCTGTTCCCGCTTTGAGAGCTGCTTTGCTTTGCTTTTAGATTCTTCTAGTACTGCTCCTTTTATGGCCGCCTTCTGCTCTGTCTTTTGCCAAGTATTCTTCTTCGTCTTCCTCTCCCTCTTTCTCTCACTCTTCCACTTTGTCTATTGTTTCTTTCCCCCACTTTTCCTCTTCTTCTTTCAGTTGCTTTGCTGTCTGCTTCTGCCCTTTCCCCATCTTCGATTACAGCACTGGCTCTGTCTGCTTTCCCTTTTTCATTTCCCACATTTTCTTCTACTTCTCTGTCTTCTTTTCCCTCTTCTCCCCCTTCTTCAGCCGCAACAAATCCCCAAGCTCTGCATTCGCATTGCAGCATCTCGCGCTGATTTCATGTTTGTCCGTCCTCCTTTCACGCCTATGCTACGCCCATGTCCACGCCCATACCCAATCTCACTCTCTACCCCTCCCACCTCTCACTCACCACCCTTCCCCCTCCCTCCCATCACCGCCACCTTTACTCTGGAGGCGGCATCAATTCGAAGCTTTGCATTCGCCGTTTGCGAAATTAAAAGTAATTTTTAAGGATTTATCACGGATTTGCAGCATCATCGCTCGCATTTCTGACTCGGCGAAAAATCTGGCTACATTTATATATATATATAACGTATATATATATCTCTATATATTGTTTCTACATATATATCTATATATATTTCCTTGGTATTTGTCGACTTTTTGTTTTCTTTTGTGCGTCTTTTTTTTTTGCGGATTCGGATTATAAATTGATATTAATACGCGTAATTTACATTGCTACCACTTACCGCAGTAGTACTTGCCACCCACCCCCCCCCCCCCAACCACGCTCATTGGTAGCAAGCTCTCTCTTTCGCTCTCTCTCTCCCTCTCTTTCTCTTTCTCTCTCTCTTTCGTCTCGAGTTGCTTGTGTAATTAAATTATCACAAGTTTATCAGCGCTCGCAAGATGAGAAATTATCCTTGCAGCAAAAATGGGGAAATCCCCCCGAAAACAAAAAATGCCCAGTGAATGCCGCTGCCTTGCTTGAACCTACCCCACACCCCCCGCTGTCATTTCCCCCTCTCATGAAGTGGCAGCGCTTGGGGCAGCAATGGAATCTCTCGAGTTCTAGTTATAATTACTTGCTTAGGATTTTCAGTAACTTTTCTCAGGGCTTAATTAAGACGGGAGAGTAAAACAGGCCAAAAAAAAAGAGAAGAGCAACAACTTATTACAGACGGACGGATGGACAGAGGGACAGACAGTGAGAAGGGCAGACAGAAAGACAGACGGACAGACAGACAGTGGGACAGACAGGCAATTTGTAGCTTACATAACTTGCAACACGGCGGCAACTTGCAACATGGGGCAACTGGCAGCACTGGCAGTGAATGCCAGCCAATGGCAGCAGGGGGCATTCCACGCGGTGCTGTTGCAGTTGCAGCCCTGCGAAAATTAAGTTGGGATTATCCAATTACTTGCCTTTAAGCATGATATATCACTGCAAATAGCACTCAACTAGATAATAAACTTGCCACACACACACACACACGCACACATACACACACACACAGAAGAAGCAGTTAAATGCTGCTAGGGGTGCAGGGTCCTCTTAAAAGGGTAGAGGGCGCTGCAAATTTTGGTGGCATGCAACATTTACTCCATATAGTATAAAAAGAAGGGAGAGAGCAGGGCAGATAGGGAAATATGGAGAGAAAGAGAGTGAAGAAGAAAGAGAAGGAGAGAAGAAGGTAGAGAGAGAAAGGGAGTAAAAGAGGGTGGCAGAGAGTTAGCAAAATCACAAACGGCTCTTGTTGCAAGCCAAGCAGAGAGAAATATTTTTATAGAATTTTTTCTTGCTAATATTTGCTTTACAAATTTTTCGACAAAGATGCAGCAAATCAACCTACTTAAAATAGTTGGCAACGACTCAAAAATACCCTGTAATTTTAAAACTACATTTTTAAAACGATATCAATGAAGATCTTATGATTAGGTATATAAACAAAATCATAAACAAAATCCAAAAATATGCACTTTTATTGTAAAGTTTTTATTGATACGGAAAGTTTTCATATGGCCTAGGGAGGGGGTCAGTCAAAAATACAAATCAACAGATACTGTATTAGATGTACAGCTACCCAAGTGCTGAATTTTAGTTCAGAAGATCATTGATATTTCGAGATCTATATGTTTATACATTTCTAAAATGTAGCCCAAACTTTTTTTTCACAATGAGATCATTTTTTTAAAAGTAAGCGGAAATGCAAAAAAGGTGTGAGTGGAAATTTAAAAATAGGGAACGAGTAGGAAATCAAAAGCTGGTTCACAGGGTAGCAGTCTATAAGGTTCTAAATACGATTGGGAAAGTGAAGAATGAGCAAATGATCGGCAAAAAGAACATATAAAATAATTAAATAATACACAATATTACAAGATTTCATTGATTTCTTATGTTATCTTCAATGTTCCATACTTTTTCACAGACCCATCATAGTTTAGCAAGCCCTAATACCCTACAATATACATATTCTATGTGTATATTTACTTCGTTTAATATTTGCACTAATTTATTATTTAGTCACAAGTTTATGCCCTTTACTATATATTTTAGATAGGGAGGAAGTTACTGGACCATTCGAAAAAGAAGAGGGTAGTAAGCGACCCTCTACAAAATGGAGCATGGATAGCTTCAAATATTAATAAGTTCATCAAGTTTTTAATGGTCAGAGGCAATCGCTAAAAGGAATATATGATTAGTTTTTAAGTTCTAATCGATGTATTTCGTCGGAAAAGAACTGCTCGTATAGCGTTTACGACTGGCGTCTGCGTATTTATTTAGGATATTGTTTTGTTCATCCTTTTGCCCTGAGTTTTTCTGGTTTTTCGCATTTTGTTATTCTTTCATTGTGGATGTATGAAATGCGTATACATATACTATTTACATTATTTTTAATATTCTACACAAAGCAAGAGGAGTCGATAGAGAGAAGGAGAGGGAGTGAATGAGTGAGGGAGAGGGTGCACGGGAGAGTTGGAGTCAAATTGTATGTACGTTCTTCAGTTTGAGCTCCGGCGGGCATTTTTGTTGAATTTTTCCGGGTTTTCACTTGGCTTGCACTTTCAGACTCAACCACATCTCTCTCTCTATCACACTTTCTTCCAAACTCTATTCCTTTACTCCCCATTGTTCTACTCCTGTTGCCTCGCAAAACTTATTCTCATTTTTCTCTCTTTGCTCTTTTATTATTATTAAACCAAAATAAATTGTTCGTTTGTTTGTTCAACAGAGTGTTACTTTTTAAAGGCATTCAGTACAGCTGAAATAGCAGCCTGGCCACTCCTCTCTTTCTCCCACTCCAACCCCTACTCTCTCTCTCCCTCTCTCTCTCTCAGCTCACTGTAAAGACCCTAGCCTGTCTCTCTGGCCCACACCCAAAGCGGTTTATTGGCAAAAGGACATAGAAATATTATGTTGCCTTTAGCTGGAACAGAGGAGAGGGAGACGGTTGTGTGTGTAGAGTTCGAACACATGTTATACATTCTTTTTGTTTTCGTAAGCATTTTCTTTCTACCCCTACCGCTAACCCTACCCCTATGCCCGTTCATATCGTACTGTTTTCTGTGTTTCTGTGGCTCTAACACAATCAGAATCAGAGACCCAGGCCGTCGCGACCGGTTTGTTTGCTTGTTTGCACATTCTTAACTGGCAATCAGGACCCTGCCTGGACCAACCCCAATATCCCTAGCCCCGTCATACCGACCCTAACAAAACTCAGCCCCATAGACCCCCCACATGTGCGTAGGCCGTGCGTGTGTGTATGATTGTTGAAGAACTTTTGTCATTTTGCTAATTTACCATTATTTACTTGTTGTTTACATGCCATCAGCCTCCCCTAAACAGCATATGCCACCCCCAGGGGAACTTAAGCACGCCGTCATGCCACACGCAGCATGCAACAGAGCCCAGGCAAATCGCCAGGCATTAGGCAATTGAGCAGAACGTGTTCAGCACACTATTTGCACGAATCTTGAATAAAGAATTGAGAAATCGAGCATAAAACATATAGAAAATAAAGAAAATTCGGCGGTAACTATTACAGTTTTTCTATGGAAAATTTTATGCAATTTAGAGATTTACTTTAATTTTAATAGCAATTCAATTCGGGGAATTTATAGAAGTAGTTTGATTTAACTATTTTGTACAGAAAACAAATTTATTTCTTAAAAAAATATATTTAGACGTTGTAAATAATATTTTAGTTTTGATTCTAAGATCGGGCTTGAATATGAGATTCATTCAGAACAATACAACACATGTAGGAGGACATTTTGAAATTAAATTTTACAAATATTTTTAAAGGATTAAAGACGTATTACATATGGTAATGGTATAAAAATAGATATACTTTATGACCATATTGTTGAATGTAGGTTTACAATACATATATACCAAACCCAATTAAATAGAAAATTCAATCAAAACTAAATTTTTGCAATTCCACAATTTCCGTTTTGATGTACGTCATCATTTGAATATATAGAAATGGATGTATAGATGTGGGAATACTTGATTTGTATATGTGTAAACGAAATAGGTTTATATGAACATCTGAATACCTATATATTCTAAATTGATATATCAAAGTCAAATGGTAATAATAAGGGAATTCAATAGGGAAATAGATTGGAAGGTAATTCCCTCATTTGTCTGTTATATTTTGGGCAATTAAACAAGGCTCAGAGATATTTACCATACCAGAGACATTACCATAGAGATGTGGGAATAGTCACACATTATATTTGATTTTTGGAGTGTAACGTTTGTCCTATAAACGCTCGCAGATATTATATATGCAATGCAATGTTAGTTAACTGTGCCACATGTGGCAAATGAAAATGTTGTTTGCATTTGTCAGTCACTGTGAGTTACAGAGTGAGACAGGGAGTGAGTCACAGAGAGATAGAGAGATATATAGAGAGAGGGTGCTGCTGCAGATTGCATTTACAAATAGCAATTTCAATTCCTGTCGCTGTAATTAAATATAATCAATTCCACTTGACTTTTACAACTTGCTATTGCACCCTCTAATCAGCTATTTATATTAGCAATGATACCACCCACCCAAAAAAAAAAAAAACAAAAACATACAACTAGCACCCACTCACACACAGATCCACACACTTATACATACACACTCGATGTTGGCTATATCATTCGCTGCATTAATATATTATTAAAGCCTCATGCGACTCGTCTATGAGCATCAGCATCAGTTTGAGTTTCAGTTACAGCTTATTTATAACAGTGTGTGAGGGTTCTGTGTGTGTGTTCTGTGTGTGTGTGTGTGTGTGTGTTGAGTCATCTTAACTAGGTCAGGGGATTAACTTTGTTAATAATAAAACACGTAATATTGCCGATGCAGCTGCCGTGTGGCAATTCCTTGCTCTGCTCAAAAGTAGCGCCAGCTGCCTTTAAAATTTTCGTTCGGTCGAAAAGCGAGCAGGTGGACATGGGCGTCGCGCTTACAGTTCCAGATCCAAAAAAAAAAGGGGGGGGGGGGAGGGACTTTAGTTTACATTGAAGATACTGGATGGCTGTAGAGGGTGTCTGGGTTTGTGGTATGTGTGAGTGGGTGGCTACGCTTATTTGCGGGTCGCTCTGATTTTGCTGTGAGCGCGCTCAACGCTCTGAGTTTTTGCGCGACTCCAATGGCATGGCATGGAATCTGCTGAATTATTTATGACAATTAAGTTGTAATTTCATTTTATTGCCTTCAACAGAGCCAACATTTCACCGTGTGCAACACCCTACTCACTGCCACCCAAGCATCGTCTCACCACCCATTCGACCGTTAGCGTTCGACCTACACTCTTGTAAGCGTAGCGTGTAGCTTTCTGCTTCTGCTTTCTTTCGGTGTGTGTGTTTGTGTGTGTGTAAGTATGTGTGTGTCTGTGTATGTGTGTTTGTTTTTGTTTTGTTGTCATGCACGCAGTAGTAGTTGAGGAGGCGACCCTACTATTCCTTTTTGGCGTTTTTCTCTTTGTTCTTCAGCCATTTCACGCAGCTGCGCAGCATTTCGCATCCAGCATGACCGCCCCTGCACCCGCAATATCAAATGCCCATTTCAGAGCCCCTTTCATTTTACTTGCGCCAAATGCCATCGTAAAGCGCAAAATGTATGTTTTGTGCCCTTGATGCCCCACGTACCACTTTTTGTTAAGTTTCTCGCTCGTTTGTTTTTGTATTTTTGTTTTTTTCCTTTTATTCTTCGAGCTTTTCCACTTTTTCTCTTTCTCGTGAATTCTCTGCTCCTTCGACTGTTTTTTTTTTTTTTTTTTGTTTTTTTGTTGCGCTTTTACGCTTTTTTGTGGCATACGCACTTTATTACTTAGATATTCGCGTATATTCTCATATAATATGTTAGGAGTTCCCCAAAGCTCTCTACACTTTACAAAATAACCCAGCACCTGTGACCCCACCTCACGTCCTACACCTTTTAAAGTTTAGCACCCCTTGTCGACCCCCTCTGCAGCCCTGTAGCCTTTGGCTGTCTTTGGGAGCTTGACTTTTTCGCATGAAAAGTTTTTTGTTTCGCACAAAACACAAAACAGATAAGTGGAAAGCTTCCAAGAGAAAAGAAACGTATATGATATTAAATTCTTTATAATACTCCAACGCATTCAATATAATTTCGCTCATAAAAACTGTCGTTTTATGGAAAATATGAAGACGTAGCATATAATAGATTCACTTAGCGCGAAATCAGGTAAAGAGCTTGATCTTAATATGATTCCTGAGCGATGTGAATAATGCAGAAAGATTTTCTTTGCGATTTCTTTAATTTGACTACATCAAAGATTGTTTAAATATGTTTAAATTTTGCTAAAATATTATATAGTAAGAGTTCTATGAATTCGATACCAGAAGCTTTACGAAAAACTACATATGTGTAATCATAATCAATTCATTTTGTTTGAACGAATATATTTTTGGAATAGATACTCTTAATTTTTATATAGAACTCTTTCCCATTACTATATTCAAAAAGGTATTTCTTTTTTTTAGGAAGCGGGAATGATTTAATTGCATTTTAAAGAATAATTCAATTAGAAAAGGTAAACGAAATCTTCTCAAAGAAGGGGATTTGTTATTATGGGAAAATTCGGCTACATAACAAAAAGTTTCTTTTTGAAAGTTAAATTTTAAGAATTAAATTAATCAAAAAAAAAAAAAAAAAAAAAAAAGAAAAAAAAAGCCACCTTTACCTTGATTAGAAACTCCCACTTTCAAGAAACGCCAAATGTATAAGATGAAATAAATTTGAAATAATCTGAAGTTAAAGTGATATGAGGTTGAGATATAGATATTATATACAATAATTGTTATTTAATATATAGCATTTCTTTATTCTTAATTATTTAGTAGAAAAGTTTACTTAACATACTTTGAGGGTGACCAAACTCAATATAACAGCAGTAGATTAGAAATATTTTAAAAACAAGGTAGATCGAACAATATATAGAACGGTGAATAGACATAGATAGTTCCCAGGATTAAAAAAAAAACCATTCTAACTTAAAACTATGAAAGATCACATAAATTTTACACTCATTACTCCAACACCTTATCATCTTTTAAACTTTGAAAACCTTTTTTTTGCCATACTCCAAAAGGTAGGCTGCACTTCTGTGAGCAATTTAAACAAGAACGTTGAACTATTCAAATAGTTTCCACATTTTCCCAAATATTTCTTTCATTTCTTTCTTGCACTTGCATTCATCGAGTGCACAGACAATTCAACATTCAATTTCAATTAAAATTTACACTTAAAATTTGTAATCCCAGAGAGGCGCATGAGGCATAAAGGGCTTAGGATAGCAACATATTGCATACATTACATGACTTCAGGGCTTACGAATTGTTTCCATGAACAAGTACAACAACAGTAATAAATTTTTTTTTGGAGAAAAAAGTGTAAAAAAAATGCCAAGTTGATGCCATAAAGCCAGACATACACACATATGAGTAAATTCCATGCTACACACACATGGAAAATTTTAGATATTTGCTCAGCTGACTGCAATCTTGAGTGAAAATCAGTTTTTTTTTTCCACGTACGGAGCTCACCCGCACATCGCAGAGATTAAAGGTGAAGCTCTGTCCGAAAAATGAGAAAAAAAATGAGTGACAGAATGAGAGAGGGAGAAAGGGAGTGAGAGTGTGGAAAAAGCAAAGAAAATTACTGCAGAAGCGGAAAAGTGAAAAAGGTGCAGGCGAAAAGGAAAAATGGCAATTGTGGCTTGCATGACTTGGCTTGGCTGACTAACCTCCAGACCCTCGCAACGCCTCGCTAAACCCCCCGAACACCCTGTGTGACCCATCGCATTCAACTAAAGCAAACTAAACTAAGTATATCCTCATCAAACATGAGCCCCGGCTAGCAGAGCTTTGTGGCACATTTAATATTCAGGCTGTGCCACGGCACAGATGCTCCGAGATTTGCACGGAACCCAGATCAATTATTTAGTAAATGAAGACGCCTTGCGTCTTGCTTTCTTTTTCATTTCGCTCATTTCTTTCACTTCTTTCATTTGCTTTCATTTCGTTGCTTCTGCTTTCTTTTCCGCTCTTTCTTTATTTTTCGGCTTGTCACGTGGCACTTTCTGATTTTCGTTATCCCATATATGAGTTTGGTGTGGGTCTGGACACTTTGGGGTGGCCACATGGGCGGAGGGTATAAGATGTGGAGCTAGTACATGTTGCAAACATTATTTAATAACACATTCTAGTTACTGTTGCCAATGAAAGTTGTACGCGACTCACTAACCAAATTACTCAGTGTCTTAACTTTTGCCATTCCATTACGCTGCGCCACCACAGTCAACCCCCTGCACAGTGGTGCAATGCGATTAAAAAGTTATGCATATTACGGAGGTTTAAATGGAGACAAGTTTGAAATTGAGATAAATGCAGAGATGATGTTCACAAAAATGTCGTATTTAATGACAAAATGAATTTAAAGGTGAACATTCGAATATTTTTATAGATCTTCAAAATGATCTATTAAAATTTTGAAAGGAATACTGTCATAGAATTTGTACTGTGATTATAAAATGTGTTTCATATTCAGAGAATTCCATATAAATAATTCAAGAAACTGGTCCAACAAAGATACATTTTTAACACACATACTAAAATATTATATTTATAAGACATATTTTGAAGACAGACGAGTATTGATAGACATATTTGAGTTTTAATTATTTCACTTTGTATTGTGTATTAATATTATAAAATTTGTATATACTTACAATCGATATATTGAATTTCCAACTATAAAGATACGCTGGAAACACAGAATAGACAGCTGGAAGTAAATAATTATTCATTATTGAAAGTTTTACACAAATATTGCCCTACATTTTTAAAGTTATCTAAATGATTTTGTATAATAATATAAAAAAATATCCAACAGTAGGGACTGGCCCGACAGTAGGGACCCTGTGTTTAGTTTTTTGGGGCAGTATAGTC
>JBANCZ010004402.1:0-10337 GCA_037040025.1 Sphaerogastrella javana | reverse complement strand
GATCAAATGAGGAGGTGATTGTCGATACTGAGACCTATTTTGAGGGTAAAAGTTCATCTTTCTACAAAAATGGCATATATAGGTTGGAGAAGCGCTGGACTGAGTGTATAGCCGTAGATTGAAACTATATTGATGAATAAAATAAAATTTTCAAAAAAAAAAGTGTTTTTCCTTGTTAGGCCGGGGACTTATTGAGCGGTGTGATAGTATATGTAATATATAGTAGGTATAGATAGCATGTAGTAGTATATGGTATATGTAATATATAGTAAGCATGTTGTCATCGGGGCTGATTCAATAGCTTTTACTAGATGAGCAACGCCTGCTATTGCTGGATCCCCCATCAATCTGTCAAGATCACTAAATTTTTAGTATTTTTTTAATCTATATGGTTTTTTTTTCGGATTTGTAACTATATATTGTGCTATAAACAATATGAAGTCATGCCAATCCCCATCAGTCAGCCGAACATCAGGCAATAAGACGCCAAACATGACAGCCCCAATGCCCTGATGCCTCAGTTTGTTGATGGCTATAAAATTTGTGCGTGCGTTTTTCCTTCTGGAATTTCCACTTGTTGTTCGATCGACTCATGACTTTCAAGGGCATTATTCTTGTTTCATAAAAGAGCAGACGCACGTACGCTACATGAATATTTTCTATATAATGCTTTCAATATGTTTGCTTCGATTTGCTCATCAAATTGCAAAGAGTCGGCAAGTTTTATAAGATTATTTTAAATATATGTATATAAAAATTATTATTATTTTTTTTTTTTGTTTTTGGATATTCTGTAGTTCATATTACTAATTGATGCAATGTTATTTTTATTCGATTTCTTGCAGAACGACCAATTTGCAAACGAAAAGTCTTAATATAAACTGCTGCCGCTAACTTAATGACTGATTTTGATTCTGAATATGAATATTTAACATTACCTCCTAATGAACTTTATACATACCGCAACGTATATCCAATCGATACATATAACTCTACATTTGTATAATTAGGTCTTGTCTTTAGTGATACGGCTACCGTTTAAAACAAAGACCAAATAATAATTATAATTATAATAATACCAATACCAATATCAATACCAATATCAATCAAAGTAGTTAGTTTATAAATATTGAAACTTAAAGCGAAACTAGAGAGAGACAGATCGATTAAGTGCAAGTGAGATAGAGTGTGGAATGCAGCGTTGTCCCTATTTACATGAAATGCGAGAACGTCTATTGGATCAGCCTAGGGAAACACTGCAGCTGGATAACATGGAGAGAGCCAATTTGCTGGACAACCGCCAGTCGGCATCCGAGTCGCATCAGGTCGGCACCGTCGTCAAGGTAGGGGCTGTTCACTGTACTCGTATCAAGGATTCAAATCATATGCAATATATAATATACAAACCTATACTATATATATTCATTGTAATAACTCTCATACCTTATACTCTTTACACATGTACAAAGAACTCTTTCAGCTCTAACATTCCAATGATCTACAGTCACAGTCACAGTCACAGTCACAGTCACAGTCACATCACAGTCATATCATATCACAGTCACAATAACCAACCATTAACAGTAACATTAAGATTTCAATTGATCTTGTAAATATTGCATATGAATTCAAATATAAATATCCCATTATACAGATCATACTTATACTATATAATATTGTAATAATATTAATAACAATTGTCTTTAAGTTCAGTTCGATGCGATTTTCACATTCGTCTTTTATTGTTTGAGCTTTCCAATTCAAGAAAAGTTCAGTTTACCATGTGAAATTGATTGTTTGATTGATTGATTGATATGATATACGATTGAAACTCAACAAATGTGATGCTAAAACCGAAAACTGTAACCAAAAAATCTTTAAAAAATCCTTGCACGAGTAACGGAACGATTCGCCCTTTACTTTGCGTTTACAAACAAATTCTTACTTAAGTTCTTAAAACATTTATTTTTGAATATTTTTTCTGACAATAAATTGGAATTGATTTGATACATGGCTTACGTTTTGAACTGACATAAAAATGCATGCATCAATTTATCTGTAATGATCTCAAAGCGTCATTCACAATTTGCTTATGACATGTAAATGGATTTCAATTACCATAATGAATATATGTACATATCTATAATCGAAATTCAATCAAATCTGGCCAAAATCTTCACCATGATTTTAAAAAGTCCTAATGTATTCAGAAATAAATAAAACTCAAGCTGAAGTCCCGAAGATTTGATAAAAATCTATTGATCTGACATATCCGATAAAATAAATTGTTTTGCTTTAACTAATTCAAATTTCGATAGTTTATTATTGTGAATGATGCCACTATCGGTTTTGTCGATAGTTCTCAATGTGTATTAATATATACTATGTGATACTTGTATTCTGTTGTATTGCTGTAAATACGAATTCCAATTTATTGTTGTCAAATTCTGCGATATTCGAGTCTATGGTAACCAATTAAATATATTCTCTACCCATATAATAACAACAACAACAGCTACAAGGTGATGGGTATCACACGAGCCCCGCTCATCAGCGGACACCACTAGTGCCGCACGATCTGGGTGAGGATTTCAATTTGGATTTTGATGATGACTTTCCGATCGATGCACGACGACCAAAAAATGCCAAGTAAGTGTGTTCCATACAACTCTATAGCACAGATGTATGTATGTATGTATGTATGTATGTATGTATATGTTGTATGTATGTATGTACATGTGTGCATAGTATCCGAACTATTCCAAAAGTATATAAAACCTGTGCTCATCTAAACTCTAACATTTTGATCCATAACCAAAATGTCACTCATATCAAATTTATGTTATCGTACCAACACACACAAAAAGAAACACTCTATACCTACGACATTCTATTCCATTGTACCCTACCATACAGTACCTTTAACTATATCAACTGCTTCAGCTTCTGTTGTTCGATTTTATGTTTTGATGACATCAAATACGAATACCCTTGGTATATTTTGCTCGTGTGTGCGTTAAATTTCAGAGTTTTATCAACAAATATCAGATATTCGAAACTACATTCCATAGATCTCAACCTGACCCACTAAGTAGCATACATACATTGTAATATAATCTACTATATATATTTACATATATGAAATTCAGCTCAATTGAAATCTCATTTAATTAATACGCCCAAAAACCATTGCAGCGGCAATCATCCACCGGTTCTGACGCGACCACAGAAAAGGTCAGATTTGGTATAAACATTTCATTTTGAATTCATTTGAATAACCGAATGAATGAGTACATTCAAATTGTTATATATATTATATAATTACATATATTCAAATTAGTCCATACTATGCGATACACCACTTATATATATTTAATAGATACCTAACCTAGTTATTTAATTAAATGCTTACATTAAGAACTGCGGATAGTACTTGAAATAAACCCAAAACTTTTAGTATTTGCTTCCAAAAAAGAAGAAAACTCTATTGTACATACTGTTCCTGGTTGCTTAGCCTACACTCCAACAAATAAGTAGTTGGCTCTAGAAACTACTTAACTACTTAAGTACTTGTACAATTGTTGATCTCTATCTCTCTATCTCCCCGTATCTCCGCATCACCCTCTCTATCTCTCACTCACTGCATTGTCCTAGCGTAGCGAGCACCGAAACTAACACAGCCCAAAAATATATATGTATATATCTAAAATAGTGCAGATAAAACATGCTTATGTATTATAAATCAGCAAATACCCAACACTGCACAGAGGCTTTCTATAGGCCACTGTGGGCCAAGTTTTAGTCAAATGCATTAGTTAGCATTGTTTAACGTATTATTATACCATATAGAGTATGCTCCATTATGCATTGTCATCTGAATTGTTTGGCAAATCTCCCGATTATAATGTCAATGAACTAGGAGCTCACACACACACACAACACAACACAACACCCTGTACAGGGCACTGGGTGTAAGGCACAGGGTGCAAGGCACAGGGTGCAAGGCACATTGCCTTACATTTTCGATTTTCCTTGTGAGCAGCATGCAACTATTGCTCTCTCTCTCTCTCTCTTTCTCTCTCTCTCCCTCTCTCTGTTTCTGTCTTTCAACTCAGCATGTGCGACCGTAGAACAAATGCATACAACTTGGCAGCGAATCGGATGTAAAGCAAATGCAAAAAACCGTTTGTACAAGATGTTGAAGTTGAAATGACAAAGAAATGACGCAACTTCACAGACAACACGACAATGCGACACAATGAACATCACGAATACGTGACACGAACATGATATGCTACCAAACACTCACATACATATATAATAGGTGGAGCGTTATACAGTGTGACCGTATTATGTAACTGTATCTGATCTGATATTGTATACCATATACATTAGATACTCGTGTCACGCACTCAGCTCTATAGGCCCTAGGTCTCCACTGGCAGCCATGCATGTAGAGATCTCAGACAAACCCAAACCCCCCCCCCCCCTGGCGTCACAAGCACCGTTCTTTATCATCATTATGAACTCTTGGAGCTAGCTATCGGTATATCTCTCTGTTATGTCTCTGTGTCGCTGCATTTAGAGTCATTGTACGAATGACTTACATTTACCAATACAGAAAACAAAAAGAAAAAGTGAAAAGAACAATTGCGACAATAGAAAAGGATTGGCCTATTAATGAATGATATTCCTATAGAATATATACACGTTTTACACTCTCTGCAACACCCTTTGATGTCGTAGTCTATGACGCGTTCATAAAGAACCCTTTCGATTGGCGTATGCCTATTTCGAGACACTCTGTTCTGTTATCTGGGTGTAGTTAGCCCCTACGCATATTTTGGTTGAATGCACACAAGGTTAATAATGATGATGAACCACCATCAATGGGGACTCAGCAAGGTTTCACAGTTTATAAATAAATTTATAAATATCATTTTCAATATAGCTTTAAGCGAGATAATAAACCATAAAAAAAAATCAGCAAACAGCCCTCTGAAAGCGACCCCAATATTCGACCAGCCACACATTCCATATGTTCTATCTACAGGGACCTTCATGACAAAGGCCCAAGTAATTTTAGCTTCAACCCCAGGAGTCGCTCAAAATTAGCAGAATCAATAATGCGTGCTGAATATTAAAGCCATATAAATTATACAGAAATCAATTAAATTATTCAAAATCTCGATTATGACCACGCTTTAAATTGTATGGAGTGCTGCAAATGTAGCTGCAGCTCTGCAAAGGTCTATGACATTATTTCTTTCATTGAAATGTCCCTTAGTTATCAATTGCGACTTTATCTAATCGATAATAGAAATTATTATTTATTCATCGATATAAAAATACAGTCGACTCTCAATAATTCAATCTTTCGATAATTCAAACCTCTCACAAATTCGAAGCTAACACGAGTTCCCTACAAAACTTTATAGAACACAAACCATTCGATAATTCGAATTCTCGATAATTCGAAGTATTTTTAAGGTCCCTTGGAGGTTCGAATTATCGAGAGTCGACTGTAATTTATAATAATTTTCCTTATATGCGTTTTATGTATTCCATACTGTGTATCATATCAAATTATATACAGGCTGATATGCGCGGGTAGTACTCATCTGGATATAATGACTATTTAACCCCGATTTGCTCAGGTTTAAGTCCTGGCCAACTGCGCCCCATCTTTATCGGCTTATGCCTACTTCCTGCTTACTGACTCTGGGTGCGGTTGTTCGTCTCCTTTGTGCTTAATTTTTTCTTCGCTCTTTTTTTTTTATTTTTTGTTTATTCCACTTCTTTTTGTTCGCCAGCTTCTATGCCTGCCATCCCTTTGCCCCTACCCTTCAACTTGTCATTCAGTGCAGTGCTGCGACGCAGTTGTTGGCGACTCGCGACGCAAATCCTTTTGGTCTGGCTCTGGCTCTGGCTTTGGGTCTACCCGAGTGCAACCCCTTCCTGGACTTTGCACCCTGCAGCCAGTTCGTTGGGCCTATGGATACGTAGACAGCATGGCGCATGCATCTGCAGAGCTCATTGAGGGTCTGTGTAGCGGTGCCGGTGCGAATGGCGAAGCAAAACAGAATGCGACGCTTGCTCGTTGTTGTGAAACGAGCACAAAACAAAACTACGCAAAAGCACATACGGTAAACACGAGACGAAGCCAAAGCGCGCCGGCTCTTACGATATTCGATCTCTGTGTCGGTTGACGCTGACGCTGACGCCGACGCCGGCGTTGTTATTGCTGTTGCGTTTACCGTAAATGCTACTGTCAGTGCACAGTGGTTCGAACCTCCTTGTTACTTACATTTCTAGTTTCAGACTGTTTAAAAAAAAAACACAAGAGTCAATTAAATTTTTTAAGTGTAGCATATCGTATTATATTTTCAAATATTAATATATCTCCTTGTTCCGGAATGAGCAATGGATTTCAAATATATTGAAAATATAACCTAAAAATATGTTACAATTTAACTGATTGTTTTATTAATCAATTAGTAAAATTATTATTGTTAATTTTAATTCATTATTAAAAGTAATAAATCAATAAATTTAAATGCGGTATGCCAAGCTATCACATGCTTAAACTAACAAAATTTCGAAAATGTGCAAAAATTAGTTAGTTATAGTTATCATATTTAATTAATTTGTTTTGAAAAAGGCTTATTACAAAAAAAAATTATTATGCGACTATTAAACAAATTAATTATCGAAAATGTTTAAAAATTAGATATTTTAATTACTGTATTTATTTATTTATTTTTTTTATAATTTATTCATATTATTCATTCATTTAATTCATATTTAATTTATTTCATATTGAATTGTATATGAGTTTCACAGTGTTTCAACCACTGTGCTTTCTTTTCCTTTGCTTTGTGGGGTTGTCTATGCCCTGTCTCAGCTTGCGTCCACACACACACACACACACACTCACACACTCACACATCACACTCACAAACACACACACATGCACACGGTGTGCCCGTGGCAAATGTGGGATATTTGAGTTTTGGGCTGTTGCTTTCAGTTAACTGACAGCTCGCCCTTTTTTCTCTAGTATTTTTTCCCTTTTCCGTTTCTGTTGTTGTTTCTGTTTCTGTTGTTGTTGGGTTTTGGTTTCTTTTGATTCCCTGATTCGACAGGCCGGGACTTGTGCCGTTTGCCAACGGGTTGTGGGTTGCACTTTGAAATTGCACAGGCACCCTGTCGCTTCTATGTCGTATGTTTGGAGTACCCACCCCTGACAGTTCGACTTTGTCGTGGGAATTGGTTCTCCCACCCCAGTCAGTTGCTCTCAATCTTTACATGTAACTGTTCATTTTTGCATTGATGGCGTCCCCAAGAAGTGACCCATTTTCTTAATGCATTGTACATTGGACAATAAACTCGATTCGATCATGGGTTCAACGAAAAACCTGTTAACTCTGGGTGTTTTGTATTAAAATACTGGCATATCTATGAAAGTTTGGTAGTTCCGAAATTTAGACTAAATAACTAACTAACGGACTAACTTTTAACTAACAGGAGTTAAATTTGTTTTACTATTTTTCGAAGGCAATTATTAATTTGCAGAAGTCGCCTTATCTTAGATTTCTACATATCTAAAAAATACCAAACAGTCGGGAAGGCCTTCGACAATAAAGATCCATTGATTGTTTTTATACACATACTATAAATGTACATAGAATACATTTAGTCGGATGATTTAAGCCCTCTAGTATGTGGCACACACAAATCCGAAAACAAAACACTGCGACCAGTTCTCTGATGTCGAATTCGACCATTCGTCTATCACGCCTCCTTCTGCCTGTTGCACACATTTGGGCTGTTGATAGATCCCATGGTATTTAAGTAAAGAGTTTAACAGTATAAATTATCTATTAAGAATCGAATTTATATATATATATATATTTTGCATAACGTTCAATTGCAATTGTATTTGATATATTTACTAAAATATTTTTTGAATCATTTAGTATACTAAGGAAATGGAGCACAGTCTATCCAAAACATTAAAGATAAACAACCGATAGAAATTTGTTAAATGCTGCATACCTTAATAATGATGTGTTAATTAATGCGATAAATTAATCGATATTTAATCGACACGTAGATCATAGCTCTATAATAGAGACAGACCCTGAGGTGATTGCATATAAAAAGCAATCAGTAGGAGCAACAAGGACGACAACAGAATGTAAGAGAGGAAGGAAGAGAAAGAGTGAGAAAGTGTGTGTGTGTGAGAGAGGGAGAGAGAGATAGGGAGAGGGAGACGGATATATCGGGCTGTTCGCAAATCCGAAATGTAAACGGAACTAGAAACATTTTAAGCTTTTGCCAACGAGCTGCATTAGCAGGAAACTGCGACGCAATGGCTTTTGTAGAGAATGGGGGAGGGGGCGTAGGGGCGCTGAAATGCAATCACAGCCGAACAAGTCATTTACATGTCAATCAGAAAAGAGGGGGAAGGAGGGATAAAAAGTAAAGAAATTTGTGCAAATAAGAAAACACGGTATGAATGGCAATGCGGAAAGTGAACAGCGAGAGGTAGGCGAAGAGAGCCAAAGAGAGCTTTATTTCACAAACACGAACACAAACACAAACACAGGCACAAGCACAAACACAAGCACACAAATACCATACAAATGCAAACAGAGGCTGTGGCAGCGAGAGAGGCAAAGGCAGCGGCAGATGGAGAGGGAGAGGCATAGGCATTATGGCAATGTGTCCTACTTTCTGGCATACAATGATGTTTCCCCTTAGAGCGCCTGCAGAGCAAGAGAGAGAGAGAGAGAGAGATAGATCTGCAGCATCCTATGCCATGCACTAATACAAACTGAGCGCGAGAGCGCCGTGTGCTGGAGTGAGACAGCCATTGGTATGAAGTTTGGGGACAGCCGATAGCGAGAGTATGAGTGAGAAAGGGATGGAGAGAGAGAGAGCACAGTTCAGCAGATTCGGCGCATAGGGGCGGCTGCTGCACAGAGCAGAGCGGAAGAGCGAGAGAGAGAGAGAGAGAGAGAGCAGGAGAGCCGAACAAAGCAGAGCTGAACAGAGCTAAAGCAGAGCAGGACTTGAGCCGAGTCGAGCCTTTTCAGTTGTAGTTGGATAGTAGAGGATCTTGGACGTGTTTTTAACGTTGCGTCGCATCGCAAGGTAGCCAAGCCATACATTTACAAAGTGAAAGCCAGCAAATCAGAAAAACAAAAGTCTGGCTTCTTATACACTGATACATACACACACACACATACGCGCACACACTCGTACATTTATATCGAAATACGGACTTATATATTTGTCTAAGTGATAAAAAAAAAACTCCATTTGCAATCAATCCGCATGCAATTTTTTTTTTCAACTTTTTGTTCAGCTTTTGCCTTGAGAAAACAGTTCTGTTCCGTGAATCGAAGTGATGAAGTAAAAGCTCCCCCCCTCGAAAAGGGGAGACATTCATTTAACAAAAAAGTGTCTACACATGAGTTTAAAAATTAAAATGACTTTAAGAAAATGCAATTGAAACAATTTGCAGTCTTCTGGGCATTGCTAAAAAAAATATAACATCTAAAAAAGCTTGTCTTAAGCGCGCTTAAGTTTTTGCTTCTCCGGGCTTTTGATGGCACCGGGCAAACACACACACACACACTCACACAAATACACACACACTCACTCGCTCTCATATTACACATTCACATAGGCTTACACATACATACTGCCTCATGTAGACACACACACACACCTACACACTAGCTCATACATACAAACTCCCTCACACATACAAACTCCCTCTCACATACAAACTCCCTCACACATACCAGATAAGGAGCGACTTGCTGTGTATTAGAGCGAGTGCGTGAAATTTGCTCTGCCTCGAAATCAGATTGAAGCTCCAAAAACAGAAAAAAACAAAATAAAATAGAAGAAACACAAAACAAAAGTGTATGCATTGCATACATACACATGCACACGTATTTACTTCTTATATACGCTCTCAGTATATTTGTCGGCATGTGTGTGTGTGTGTGTGTGTGTGTGGTGCTGCCGTTCTAGTTGGACTTTGAGTTGATTTCACGCAATTGTCAAATTTCCCCTCTCTCGTGCGTACGCTCTATTACTCTCTCGCTTGCTCGCTCTCTCATTCTCATGCAGCTTCAAAGGAATGCGTGAGCAAGGGATGAATATAGATGTTGTTGCTGTTGTTGTTGTTGTTGTTGTTTACTTGCTGCTGATGTTTGATGTGAAGAGTAGAGAGGTCACTAGCAGAGAACGTCAAGGGTGTCAATTTTCGGCACCCGAATCACACTTATAAATTTAGAGTGCTCGTCGCACTCATAACC
>JBANCZ010004401.1:0-10342 GCA_037040025.1 Sphaerogastrella javana | reverse complement strand
CGGGTTCCATTGAGGGGCAACTTGAGTCGAGAAAACAAAAAGAAGTCGCCCGGGCCTAAATCTGGCGAATTCGGAGATTGTTCGATGGTACTTATGGATCTTTTGAGCTTGTATTCGTTCACAATGGTAGATCTTTGCGAAGGCGCGTTGTCCTCGTGAAAAATCCACGAGACCTTTGCCCACAATTCCGGTCGTTCATTCCGAATTCTTTCACGAAGCGCCGAAATACGGTCAAGTAAAACTCCTTATTGACCGTCTGTTCCAGTAGCCCGAACTAAAACATCGACGAAATCAACAGTCCCGGTATATTTTTGTGAAAACATAAGATCATATTTTTAGTACATTCACCAAAGACTCTATTAAACTGCATCAATAAATATATTTTCTTTTCAGTTCACAAACGTAGTTTTCATTTCTTACTTCTACATATACACGTGAGCAAATAGTGTCAATATCAATAGAACTGCAAGAAAAGGATGAAGCAAAGATGAAGAAGGGGAAGATGAAAAAGAAGAAGAAGAAGAGGCAGAGCTGCAACCATGCTGTTAAACTTAAGTGCATCAAAGTTCAAAAGTGTCAAGTGTTGTATGTCTTTGGCTCTGCCGCTGCACACACACACACACAGCGCACACTACTGCAGCATCATTCAATGGAGGCAACTTTTAATGCACACATGAAATTTTTGGCGTCTCATATTGGGAGGCGGTGGAGGAGGGTTTCAAATTGAGTTCTCTTTGAGTTGACTTAGGGGCAGAGGCTTTAGCCAATTTATAGTTTGTGCTTGCCACAAGAAGGCTCCAACGATAATGTTTCCCAGCAGGCTGATGACCACAAGGTCGAATCGTGGCTAGCCATTAGATAGGGCAAACAAAAAACCATATCTCGCTGATACACTTGGAAAATATATTGAGATTTAAATAAAAGATTCATAATATCAAATAGTTGGGACGGTGCCCGACAGTAGAGACTGTATAAAGATTTCAAATCAAAGTAAAATCGATACAAATAGTCGATAACTATAATCGGTAATATACGAAAATAATATATGATATATTAATTATATGGATATAGAAAAGATAAAACAGGGAAGGTAAATGTAGCATCAAGGTAATACTTTAAATGAAACTAACTTTTCCATATAAAATCTTAACAATCTTTTAAATATTATGTACCCGTCAATAGTTAGCAGTATGTGATGAAAGTGATACTAAATGACACTTTATGATAATAAATAAATTAAAAGTTATTATTCCTTAAAATTTACCTCTTTTTTTATATTGCAGAAAAGAGTGTGAAAATTTTGTGCAGTGTACAAAGACATACATACATATATGCAGAAAATTGGAAACCTAAGCTCTGTCCTATGTGGGTCAATCGTAAGCTGACCAAATAAATGGCCAGTCGAAGTGGAGTGGATCAGCCCAAGATGAAGGAGAAGAAGCAAGCAAGGCAAAGGAAGCTGACGAAGCAGAGGAGGCAGTCGAGGCAGAGGAAACAAAGGAAGCTCAGGAAACAGAGGTTAAGTGAGACACTCAAAAAGGGTTTCCTTTTATTTTTTGCCTCACTCTTAAATGCAAATTCATGTAGCATATTAAAATAGCACAGAAAATGTATGAAGAAAATAAGTGTAGGGGAATATGTGTAATGTGTAACATTAGAGGGATGTGGGAGGGAGGAGGGAAAAACCAAGGCACTTACTAGAAGGAGACTACAAGCATTAGCTTGAGTTGAGTTGATTTAGGTAGTACTGAGTGTGAGTGCGAGTGTGAATGGGAGTGCGAAAGTGAGTGCCAGTGTGAATGGACTTGTGTGCTCAGTAGACGATAATAAGCCCTGAAGATTGATGGTTAGTATTTGCTATAACTTAATCGCTGCCAAATGCTGCAAATTCTATAGAAATTTTTTGAGTGAGTTGTCAAATCTGAAGGAGGTATAATAGCTGTAAAGACTACACTGCACTCACTCTACTTTAATCACTCAAACGCACTCGAACTCACTTTAGCTCACTCTCCTCCCACTTGGGTTTTCACTCCATTTCTCTCTTTGACTCTTACTCTGTTTGTATCACTTTATTCATGGCTACATCTTTCACTCTTGTTCTCTTTTTGTAGCTCTGTCTTTCTATTTGTTTTTATGTGTTTCTATAGCTTTTTTGTTGTTGTGTTTTTTGTTGCCCTTTTCAATTAATCAATTGCTTTTTGAAGCCCTAAAATTTGAGCTTTGATATGGGTTGACTTCAATTAGGCTCAATATTTCATAAGGTATTATTTGAAAATAATACACAGTGCTTAAACTGTCAACTAAATCCTCTAGCTGGACATATTTTAAGCTGCAATTAAAGGGAAATATTTTAGCATTGCTTTAATTTCAATAGAAAAGAGAATAGACAAGATTACATATTACACTATAATAACGTCCCCGAATTAACGCAAGATTTGAATTAAATAGAAAACACAGCCTTAACTTATTTGATTGTATGTTTTTTAAGTGAATCATAAAGTAAACAATAAAGGGTATTATTAATGTAGTAATAACCTCTGCGGGGTTTTACACACATTCAGACACATTTGTCTAAATTATCCTTAACTATTCTGCATAAATGTCACTGAATTTCTTCTCCTCCTTTTATGTTAGACCTGTGATTTTAAATAACAATATAAATAGAAATTTAATGGTGTCAATCAATCTTTTCACAGTTTACAAACTTGAAATACTTTTCCAAACATATTTTGTATGAAATTTTCTATACTCTTCTATACGAAATGGAGGTATATTTAAACATTGCGATAATTTTGGGACACCCTTTATTATATATAAATATTTAAATAGTAGACTGCTAAATTAACTTGGCACCTCACAGAAGTGACATAGTATATATTTATTATGCAATGGCCTCCATCTTTCTCTCTCCCTCCTTCTCTGTCACTGTCTCTCTCTGACTTCTAAGATCTATTGCGGTTGCATCAACCCAATGCAGAGAATAGCAAATGTTGTCTTTTTTTTCAGACCTTGTTTTTTTGAGTTCACTTTTGTTATGCACAATTTATGGTCATGCTGTGTGTGCATCTCCTGGTTTTGGCCATTGTCCTGTCAGGGTAGCGTATGATGCATTCTCTGGCTGTTGCAGCACATGAATATTTCATGAATGCCGCTTTAAATAAAGTTGTTTGCCTCTGACTCTGACTCTGACTCTGACTCTGGCATAGGCACTTGTCTTTTTTTTTAATGCCTGTTGCAGCTGCATCAATCAATGAAGGCCGACAACACTGCCAAGAAGATTGTGGCTCAGTTTGAAGCTCTGAGGCATGGACAGGGAGGCAAAGAAGGGATTACTTGGGTAAAGTGTCCTGTTGAGTTTATAATGCGCATAGAGACTGGCACAAACATGTCATAAAGCGGCAAAAAAATACTCTAAACGCTTTTATCGCGCGCCAAATGCCCTCAGCTAAGCGATAAACAAACAACAACAATAGCAACAACAACAACAGCAACAACAACAACAGCAATAACAGTTACAACAACAATAACCATTGGCAACAATTGCAAACAGTCAAAGCAGTTCACTTGGCTCATTAGCATAAGGTCACAGGTCACAGGGCGCACTGGGATTTTTTAGCTGAGCCCTGGCAGATGTTGCTCTTAATTACCAACAACAAGCAACAACCAACAAATACCTAATGAGCGCCATTATCGTCCCAAAGCTCAAATCGCTTCATGGCCAACAACAATGGTCAGCACAGCAGGGTGTTAGGGCGTCAGGAAAACAGCGAATCAAAGAGTCAGAACCAGCGAGTCGGAGGGTTTAGACAGTCGGGAAGGCAGAGGGTCGGAAGGGCAGAGGGTCGGAAAGGCAGAGGGTCGGAAAGGCAAGGGGTCAGAAACTCAGGGGGTCGGAAAGTCAGAGAGTCGGAAAGTCAGAGAGTCGGAGATTCAGGGAGTTGAGGAGTTACACAGTCAGCGGGTTGGGTAGTTAGGGAAGCCAAGTGCAGTTAGGGGATATAGATGTTGTATAGGCGAGGCAGGGGTAGTTAGGGTCTCTTGGTCAGCTCAGAAGTCAAGCATCTGCAGCGCTTAAAAAACAATACTATACGCGTTAAAAGCTCTAAAGCGTGCAAATTTATGCCAAGTGCTTGCAAAAGTTGTTAACGCTTTGAGCCAGTCCATGGATATTTTTAATGGTAAACATTAATGGCTATCATAGACTATAGTAAAACTTGGCTTGGTACTTCGAGCAGGCAGATGTTCCATGAGATTGTCTAGCTGTGCTAAAGAATAGATTATGTCTATATAATATATGTATTAAGTGTATGTTGAGTATGTGCCAAGGCAGCGCCAAGGAGAGGGAGGAACAGGAGAATTAGGAGGAGAATAAGGAGAAGGAGCAGCAGCAAGGACATGGATTCAACATGAATCCCTTCAATATCTTCATTTTGAAAATCAGAAAAACTCTAGTCAAATTACAATGCACATTTATGTTGAGAGAGCTCTCTCTCTCCCTTTCTCTCTCTCTCGCTTTCTCTCTTTCTCTATCTCTCTCTCCCTCCCTCTATTTCTTTCTCTTAGTCACAAATTGTTGTCTTAAAATTAACCCAGTTTCGCCTTTTGTTGATTTACAAGCCGAACTGATTGTTCAAAGTGTCCCAAGGAAAGTGCAGAAGGTATAAAGAGGAATGGATAGGCAAGAAGAAGAAGAAGAAGAGAAGAAGAAGATAACTGTGCATATAGAAAGTAACTTAGCTTGCGTTTATAATTTCTCTTTATTTAGCATCTAATGAAATCTAGAACATTATTATATATGGCCAAGATGAACAAGTTGTTTTTCACTTTTCCACTAACCTTTTGCCTTTTCTTGTCTCCCTTGGAGAGGACAAGGCAGTCCAAGGCGTGGCAGGGGCCAGAAGGAAAACCACTTGGCACTCCATCCAGTTCAAGCATTTGAGTTCATGCAAAATTAATTAACGTTGCACCAAACTTTTGGCACTGCAATCTTTTGTCATAGTTTCATGGTAGAAGAAGTGAAGAAGAAGATGAGAGGAGAAGAGGATGAGACGAGAAGAGGAGAAGAGGATGAGAGGAGATGATAAGAGAAGAGGGGAAGAAGAGAATAGGATAGTGTGGCAGAGTCTAAGGCAGTACCAGAAGAAGAAGAGGATGAGAGGACAAGAGTAGAAGAGGATGAGAGGAGAAAAGGAGAAGACAAGAAGAGGAAAGTGTGGCGGAGTCTAAGGCAGTTCCATGTCTGGGCAGTTGCCATGCTTACTTTATGCACTGTGCACAAGAAAATAAAAAATTAAAAAAAAGAAACAAATAAAATAAAAACAAATAACAAAAAAGAAAGAAAAAATGTCACGCAAACAAGGCAAACAAAGAAAGTTGCAAAATACGCTAAGAAAGAGCGATAGCGCGGAATGAAGAAAGGCAGAGTGAGAGGTAGAATGTACAGAGAGAAAGAGAGAGAGAGAGAGGGAGAGCTTGCAATTTAAAACGCTCGAGTGGCCATTTTGTGAACAACAACCACCCCCCCCCCTTTCTCCACTCACTGAAATACAAGCCCACCCCCTTGCTGATGCAGCAAAAGGTATAGCAACTATTTGTCAGCCTCCCCAGGGCAACGCTAAGTTTTCTACAAAAAACTTGGATGATTTCGTTGCATTTGCTAGTCAGATAGATGGAGAGACAGAGACATAGAGAAAGAGAGAGGGAGGGATAGAAAGAGAGAGAGAGGGAGAATAGAAAGAGATGGGAAGAGAGAGAGAGAGAAAGAGAGACAGAGGAAGATAGAAAAGGATTGAAAGTGAGGAATGAGAGAAGAGAAAAAAAAGAGCTATAGAGAGATTGAAAGATGGAGGAAAAACGTAGGGAGGAAGGTTGGGATAGCGAGAGAGCAAGTCTAATTGTTTGCAACTGTTTTTCAAGCGTCCAGCGTTTAGTTTAAGCGCACAATTAAGCGTCTGGGTGCAGCACAAGCCGCTAGAGGGCGCCACCCGAAACCAGCACCATAAATCGCCCTAATGCTGAATAAGATTTAGTTGCTGTTGCTGTTGCTTCTGCTGCTGTTGCTGTTGTTGCTGTTGTTGCTGTTGTTGCTATTGCTGGTGTTGTTGCTGTTGCTGATGTTGCTATTGCTAGTGTTGTTGTTGCAGTTCCAGTTGTTGCTGTTGCTTCTGTTGCTGGCGTTTTTGTTGCTGTTGTTGCTGATGCTGCTGTTGCTGTTGCTGTTGCTGTTGCTGCTGCTGCTGCTGTCGTTCCTGTTGTTGCTGCATTTATTATAGTTTCTGCTGCTGTGACTGCTGCTGCTGCATTCATTTGATTCTGTTTGCTGTGTGTGAATGTTTGTTTCCGAAATTGAATTTCTCGCTGAGCGGAAAACAATAAACAAGCTAAGCGCTGCTGCGAGGATAATGTGTGTGGGTGAGTGTGTGTGAGTGAGTGTGTGTGTGAGTGTGTGTGAGTGTATGTTGCCATCAGTTGCACGTTGCGCAGCGTCTGTTGCACAGTGTCCAGCATGCTGGAATGCCCCCAAGTTGCATTGCATGGCTTTGCTTTAACGGCTTTTGGAAGGGTTCGATTGGGGTTCGATATGAAGGAGAGTAAACTGTAATGAGTGCACTAATCTATAAGATTTATTTGTTATATATGTATAGCAATATATATATAGTAATGTTTATACATATAGTAATATTTTCTAAATGAAAAATTGCAGTTATTGCAATTTCTTTGGATATTTACAGAAGCCATTGAATAAGTTCTCTCAGTTTGTATAATTTGAAGAAAATTTTGATGGAGCTACCTAAGATTCTTTGGGATTTTAGATTTGGGAATTGGTGCAGATAAATACATTATATTATATTAAATTATAATATTATATATATTATAAAATTCTAAATATTTTATTTTATTTGTTATATTATTTTCTATATTTTATTTTATTTATAATAGAATTTATGTATTTTATTTTATTTTATTTTGTATTTTATTTTAGTTTTTATATTTTTTAACGTATTCTATTTTATTTTTTTCATATAAAATTATTTATTTTTTTTAAAGATTATTTTAATATTTAATTTAATTTAATTTAATTTAATTTATTAGATTATATTATTATCGATAATATAGCGAATATTAATACCAATTATCGAAATGTTATCGAAAATGTCGAAAAAAATACTACGCAGCATCGGAAAAAATATACTGGACTGCCTTGAAAATACTAAATACAGGCTTCCATCCCTACTGTTTGATATTTTCTTAATAAAATATCGAAACATAACCGTATATCTATAAACAACAAAATCTCGTCTATCGAGCGCAAGTAAAGCTCATAAAAACGTGAGGAAAATGTAAACATCTTCTACCATGCGATGCTTTGCAACAAGCTCTAATCTTTAGTTATATATATGACCTATATAATTCCGATATATGGCATTAAGAATTCCATTTGTTTATATAGAATTTCAATTAGTTGATGTGATGGTCGCAAAAAGAAAGAAAGTAAAACAAATAACAATAGTTGGTGATAAGCAACGTTTATAAATTTTGCTCAACTTTTGTTTTTCTTCTCTCCTTTTTCAGTCTTTCTTTCTCTTACGTTAGTTCGTTCGTTCGTTTTGTTCTCTTTCTGGCTGCGCTTTGAGCGAGAGCTTGGCCAAAAACGGAAGGAAACACTTTCATTATCACTTTGGCGCTGCAAATTTATTGCGACAGCCTTGGGAGGTCGTGGGGTGGCTCAGAGCTGCCAGTAGAAGCAGCAGCAACAGCAGCAACAGAAGCAATAACAGCAACAGCAGAGGTACAACAGCAGCAGCAGCAACAACAACAATATCAGCAACAGCAACAGCAACAGCAAAACAACAGCAACAACAGCAACAGAGGTAGAATAGTAGCAACAGCAGCAGCAAGAGCAGCAACAGCAGCAACAACAGTAGTAGCAAAAGCAGCAGCAACAACAACATCGCCAAGAGCACATAAGGAAGAACTGTAGCAACGGCAGAAACAACAGCAACAACATCTCCAGCAACAGCAACATTAACAGAAGCAACAACAACAACAGCGTCAGCAACAACAACAGCATCAGCAACAACAGCAACAGAAACGGCAGCAATAGCAACAACTTCTGAATAGCAAGAACAGCAACATCAACAGTAGCAACAACAGCAACAACAGCAGCAACATCAGAGCCAACAGGGTGTAGCTAGTTGTTTCCATTAGTGTCATGTGTTGCCTCCAAATGCTGCAAGTCTGCTGCTTGCAACTGCTCTTGCTGTTGCTGTTGTTGTTGCTGTTGTTGCCTCTGCTGCTGCTGTTGCTACTGTTATCCCTGCACACAGCTGCTAGGGCTACATATTGTACGCTTTTTCGATTACGTGCGACGTGAGGCGTTAATGGATCAAGGCATAAATAAAGCCCGATAAAGCCCTTCCACCTGACAGTTGCATATTATGGCCAACTACTAAATCATTTATAATTTGGCTCAAGGCCGAAGGGGCATACAACATTCAATGAAAAGAGCAGGAGAAACACAATCAATAAAAATAAAATAAATAAAAATAAAGTTTTATTAAATTAAAATAAAATAAAATAAATAGAAATAAAATAGATTAAATAAAAATAAAGTTAAATTAAATTAAAATAAAATTAAATAAATAGAAATAAAATAAAATAAATAAAAATAAAATTAAACTAAATTAAAATAAAATAAAATAAAATACATAGAAATCAAATAAAATAAATAAAAATAAAACTAAACTAAATTGAAATAAAATAAAATAATTAGAAATAAAATAAAATAGGTAAAAATAAAATAAATAAAAATAATATAAAACAAAGAAAAATAAAATGAATATTATAAAATAATGCAAGAATGTTTTCAGTTCAGTTGCTCACACGACTGTAGTCTTTCCATTGAATTATTTACTGTGGCTTAAAACAATTCTTTTTAATGTTTTGCAATTCTCTCGAAATATTTAATTCTATTCTGCTTTGCTTTGCTATTCGCTCTATGCCGATGCTATAAAACTAAATGCCATTGAAACAAGTTTTTGTTTTTGTTTTTTTTTAGTAGCAACATTAATCTCTTCTCTTGTTCTTTGTTTTTGGTAATTCGCTGTCTCTTTCTCGATTTCTATGCCGTCAGTGCAACTGAAAACAATTTGAGCAAATTAGCCAAGGTGTTTTATGGCCATCATCATCATTATAACAATTGTTGTTGCCGTTTTTGCTAGTTATTGCTGGTGTGTTTCTGCTTTTTTTACTGGCCAAAGTGAAAATGTTTATAAGCCCTGTTTGTCTCACTGTCCCTTTCTCTCTCTCTCTCTCTATCTTTCTTTCTTTCTCTCTCTGTGACATTTACATCCGTTTGTTGGTTTTGCTTTTGCTTTTGGTTTCAATCTCTCGCCCGAGTGCGATTTAATTGAGGTCTAAGCTGTAATTAAGCCTTGCTGCAGCCTTTGGGCCATCACTTCCATCCTCTTGGCCCGGCTCTAATTCTATTTTTACAGTTTAATGAAGTCCTTTTGGGCCAGTGGGACAGCCTGGACAGGGCAAGATAGTCTAAACAACTTTCTAACTGGATAGTACACACACACATACATACGTACACACACTCATATACACCTACACTCACACACACTCGCATTATTCATGCCATGCCCTTAAAGCTTCAGTTAGCCACATTGCAACAGGCCGCAGTTGGCTTAAAAGCCAATATATCATCGGCTAACAAAGCAACCTACAATCACTCCATGTGTGTGTGTGTGTGTGTGTGTGTATGTTAGACAAACATGCAGCAGCAGCAACATCATACATCATATACACGTCTGCTCAGGATACTAATTATGATTGTGATGCTACGACAAGGACAGCTGCACCTGCCATGTGCATATACTTATGTGTGTATGTGTGTGTGTGTAGGTGACTGTCTCTGTGTGTGTGAGTGTGAGTATCTTCGTGTATGTGTTTGTGTGTTTAAAGCACTTGCTGCCTGCAGCTTTAAGCTTGATTGAAGCGCACACAAAATGCTGCACAAATATTTACACAATTTCTTTTTTGGATGTAAAATCAAGAAAGATTTTATGAAAAGAAAAATTGGCTAGAGAGCATATGTAAATATTTATGCATTTCGATTTTAATTTGCATTGAAAATTTTAATTAGTTTAAAAACAAAAGTTATTAATAAACAAATGAAAAATAATAATGTAAATAGTAAATAAATAAATAAATAAATAAATAAATAAAAAAATAAATAAATAAATAAATAAATAAATGATTAAATAAATAAATAAATAAATAAATAAATAAATAAATAAATAAATAAATAAATAAATAAATAAATAAATAAATAAAT
>JBANCZ010004400.1:0-10345 GCA_037040025.1 Sphaerogastrella javana | reverse complement strand
TACTACTACTACTTCTTCTACTATAACGACTACTTCAACTACTTCTACTTCTGCTACTATTACCCCACTACTACTATTTAATACTAGAACAACCTTTACTATTACTAGTTTTGCTACTACAACGACTTCTACTACGACTACTACTACCACTGATACTACAACTAGCACTAGTTCTACTACTATTAGTACCGCTACTCCTTTTATTACTAATAATACTGCTTCCTCGATTAGTACATCTTCTACACCTCTTTCAACAACTTCTTCTGCTTCATCTTCTATTCTATCTACTACTTATTCAACTATAACTTTTACTATTAATTCTTCTTCCTGTTCAACTATTTCTCCTCCATCTTAATATTTATTTTACTTTTTGTACTTTTTCTTCTATTTATTTTACTACATTTTGTATTTTTCTATTACTTCTTCTACTTATACTACTTATACTACTATTACAACTTATTCCACTACTTAATCTAATACTTTTAGGATTAATTCTATTTCTTATTCTACAACGTCATCTAGTACTTCTTCTTCTGCAAGTTATTCAAAGACTTCTTCAACTTCTTTATCTACAACACCTTCAACAACTTTAACATCTTCTTCTTCTTTGTTTAATGTATTTTTAACAATCTTTTTCGGGGCTTGTCTAGAAATTGTGCGCTCTCTCAGTTTCGCAGCTGGAACCGGTTAAACTCAAATGTCAGAGCGACATAAGGCCATACAGAAACACGTCTATATATATTAATATATATACAAACATACATATATATATATATATATATATATACTTATAGTTAAATATATATTTGTAGTTATAGTATCTTAGTCAAACTTATCTCTTTGCACGCTGACTTGAATTTGCGATGAGGCGTAAAGTTCATAATGATTCCAGACACGCAAGCAAACACCCACAACATACACACACACACACAAATATCAAAAGCGACTACAAGTACTATAACAACAGAGTAAAACAAACAAACAAACAACAACAGCAACAGCAACATCAACGACATCAACAACAACAACATGCGGCAACGCCTTTCACCTTTCCCAGCGTGTTGCATAAGCAGCGACTGGCGATTGAAATGCAAAGAGTCGCCCGCCGTTGACCCTAATCAATGCGAAAAGATGCAACCCGCAACGGCAACAACAACAGCAACAGCAACAGCAATAGCAACAGCAATAGCAACAGAAACAACAACAACAATAACAACAACACCAACACACATACAAATCGAACAACAACAACATTTGAGCTAAAAATACAATTAACAACTGCAGCAGCAACAGCCACATCAGCAGCAACAGCAACATTATCAGTAACAGCAGCAGTAACAACAGCAGCAACACTAGTAACACCAGCAACAGCAACAACAACAGCAACAACAACAGCAGCAACATCTGGCTGTCAGCTGAGGGCAATCTAATGAATTTTGACTTCGTGCTGCAGGCGTGCCGCCAAGCAGAGTGGCAGGTGGGCGGCAGCAGCAACAGCAACAGCAGCAACAAGGAGGGCGGGCGTTTGGGCCTCTCCCTCGCTCGTAACTCCACTTGACTTGGCTCGCCTCAGTGCGGTGCAATGGCTTGCACATTTTACCGTTATTAGCCAATTGCATGTGCCGATCATGTGCGCATTTAAATTTATTCTGGCCAGCAACAACAACCAATAACAATCAACAGTGGCAGCAACAACAATAACATCAACAACAACAGCAGCAATAAATGCAACTGGTTTATAACCGCTGTGCTTAGATGTTGCTGTTGGGGTTATTGTTGTTGTTGCTGTTGTTGGTGTTGTTGCTGTTGCTGTTGTTGCTGTTGCTGTTGTTACTGTTGGTGTTGCTGTTGTTGCTGCCGCTGTTGTTGCTGCTATTGTTTCTGTTGTTTATGTTGCTGTTGCTGTTTTTGTTGATATTGTTGTTGGTGTTGTTGCTGATATTGCCATTGTGCTGCCATTGCGTTGTTGCTGCTGCTGCTGCTGTTGCTGCTGTTGCTTTTGGCACCTGTTGGCTTTTGGTAGATTTGAAAGCTTGTAGCGCTGGCCTTAGGCCTGTACACTGCACGTGTGTGGCAGGAAGAATAACAGCAACAACAACAACAACAACCACAGCAACAGCAGCAACAATCTGTGCACAGCAACAACAGTAGCTTAAACATTTCACAAGCATATTCGTTGCCTAAGTCTTTTGTTTGCCATGACATAATAATAAATAAATTCAGTAAAAGTACAAAATATAATAATAACAAAAAAAATACCTTATGCATAATATATATGCATTTCAATATGGCAATATTGCAATATCATATTAGTAAAACTTCTTCTCTTCAATTGATAAACCTATATATTATAATATATAGAATTGTTGCATTTAAGTATTAAATAAAATATAATAAAAATTCCATAGTTAAGATGGAATTTTAAATTTATTTTCCATTTAATTCTTGCCGTAATTTAAATCTTATGTTGTTTGTTTATTCCAATATTATAACATAAAATAATATGAAATTTGAAAATTTTTCAATATTTACTAGGTAATAATATAATATTAAATTTAATTAGACAATAATATATTTGAAACTTAATAATAATATTAATTTTTAATAATATAATAAAAATTGAATTGTTGTTTCAAAATAGAAAAATTCTTAGATATTTAAGCATATGGAATATATGGCGACTATATTTTTCATGTGTAAGCTATAGGGTTCATATAAAAGTCCCCACAAACAAATACCGCCTGCCACGCCCACACAACATGCACGCCCATTTCACCCAATTACTACTGGGGGCAACGAAAGAAATAAATAAGCATAAATAATGAATGTAGATGTAGATATAGATGAGTGTATGATAGCTATAAAAAAACCTATATGTAGTAGAAACCGAAGCTGAAACCGAAACCAAAGCAGACACAGAAAAAAACAAAAAAAAAAAAAAGAGAGAGAGAGAGAAAAAACGGAGATAAAAAGAAGAAGAAGCAAAAAAAAACTAAAACGGGGCAAACATTAGTATTCGTAATCGTATAAATTTAAAATCGAAAGTAAGAGAGAAACCCGTTTGAGTGACCTTTAAGCATTAATAATTGTTAGCACATCTCGGGAGCCGAAAACGTATACAGCAGCAGCAGCAGCAACAGCAGCAGCAGCAGCAGCAGCGCCTACATGCATATACTAACATAACCAGACAGATGCCTATAGTATTATATATATTAAATAGATTTACATATTCATATCAATATTTATATCAATATTCGCATCAGTATTCATGCATATATTCACATACTTATATATGAAATACAAGAATAAATGATTTATGCATTATTTAGCTTAGTTCGGTTCAGGTTCTCAACACAACCCGTTAAACCAGACGAACCAACTAAAGGTAACCTCAAAATCCATTATATCCAAATGGGATAATGCCGTATGGAGAATTTCAATTATACATAGACTTTTGTGAGTGTGTGTGTGTATGCCTCGTGGTCGTCGGGCAACAATTTGTTCTCTCAAAGTATTCTGATATTGATAGTAGAAATGCCGCAAGGTGCACATAACCTCAAACATCAAATCGAAGTAACTTGCAATGAATGAATCAAACTTAAGAGTTATTTGAATATATTTAAAGAGTGTTGGTATAATGTTCTTAGTATTAACTTAATAAACAAATATATATTTAAGAATTAATGTATAGATATGATTAACATTGATACATAACCTTAAAATTAAACGTTTGCCTTTGTTTTGTGTTGATTCTTTTTTTATGTCGTTGCTTACTATCAAAAGCTGCCTGCTCTTCATTATCTGCGCACTGTGCTATGGACTGGTGGCCGGTCAAGAGGATGGAGCGCCCGCTGCAAATGGATCGGCAGCTAAACGAATCGGTGCACTTCGTCGTCCAGTGGGCAAGGCGGCCAAGCCAACAACAACAACAACAGCGGCGCCGGCACATAATGATGCCGGTGAGGATGATGAATACAATGATGATGCCGGTGCCGGCGGTGAGAATGGTCAACTCGATGGGGAGAATGATGAGGCAGCCGCAGCAGCCAGTTCGACCACAACCACCACGGAGCCGCCGAAGAAGGTGGGCCCAGTGATCAGGCCGTTCCGTTCCAACGATGATTTCCTCAACTCGCTGAAGCGTCGCCAGCAGAACGCCAAGAAACATCGTTCCGACAAGGTGGCCGTCAGCAAGCCAGCCAAGAAGTCCGACGATAGCGCCGAGGAGGATGATTCAGCCGCAGCAGCGGCACCAGCGCCGCCTGCACCAGCACCATCCGCCTCCAAGGGCTACAAGGGCAATGCAGCGCGTAAGTGAATGCCAAAACATAAATCTATCGATTCACAATTAATCGATAAATTACAATTTGCAGTGAGCCGTCGCAAGCCATCCAAGCCCCTGAAGGCAGCCCAGTCAGAGTCAGAGGCTGATGCCGCCGCCGAGGAGTCCGAGCAGCAGCAAAAGGAGGAGGAGCCAAAGCCCAAGCGTCCGCTCTCCAGTCGCTTGGCCTTGAGGAAGCGCAACTAAGCCCTCCACATCGTTTTGTTTTAATTAAATGAAAGAAAGAAGAACAAAAAACCAACAAGAATATGCACTCAGCACTTTCTGCCTCCCACCCATTCACAGCATCAACATCACGCTATCTTCTATCTATCTAACTATCTATCTGTCTATTATTCCGCTTCCTTTCCCACTCTCACTCGCAGTCTGTGCTATTTCACCTTTATCCTTTCCTATAGCTTACTCACTCACGCACATGGCTAGCTATTGGCAGCGCACGATCTGCCCTTTAGTTTTTAGTACACAAAACAAAAACAAATGCGTCATTATTTCGTTGTGTTGTGCGTGTGTGTGTGTGTGTGCGTGATGCATGTATACACGCGTACGCATGTGCATGTGTATATGTGTGTGTGTGTGTGTGTTTTTGCATGCACTACTTGCGTATTGAATGCAATTAGTGTTGTAAAACGCATGCAGGCGCACGCACAACTCACCTCACAGCATGGCAACTCAATTCAATGAAACTCACCACACTGCACACAACGAAAGGAGCAACAGCAAGAAGAACAACAACAAGAACTACATACCTATCTTACATACACACAGTGTGCACTAGGCGTATGTTTATATATATTTTATTGTGAATATATTTAACTCATATGTGTATGTGTTTTTTTTTTAATATCAATTTCAAATTTCATTTTCAACTTCACCACTGTTCACCCCTCGCCAAACCAATACTCAATTTATAAACTATTAAATACAATTAAATAAAACACAACAACAACAAGAACAACAATTATAAATATAAATAAAACAAAAATTTAAATATAAACGAAAAAAAGTTACATTTTAAACAAAATCCCAAAGCATTTTCATTTCTTTTCTGCAGCGATCAGTTCTTGGCAGATCATATAAGATCAAACTTTAAAGTAATCAGAATATACTTGTAGTCAGTAAATAAAGCCAATCCATTCTTAGAATCTTTAAAAATGAAAACCATTAGAACACATTTTTATTCTGTTATATTTTATACCTGTGTGTATTTATTCGATTATAATTACAGAACACTGTATGCTAAAATGTCTAAAAAAAAATATAAGTATAATAATAATAATAATAATAATAATAATAATATTAATTATAATATTAATAATAATAATGGGATTGGTTTTTGGCCGGTAAAATGTAAGGGGGGAATGTATTTTGTTATGTTGGTTTGCAACACAGTCCACAAATTGAATCGGAATCGAGCAATTTGAGAATGCAGATGTTATGTGTATATAGATATAGAGCTTAAAAAATATATAAATAATTGCTATACATATTACATGTAGAATATAGACATATATGGACAACAATAAGTACAGACTTACAAAAAATAAAAAATTTTAAATACATAGTACATACATAATATTACTATGCGGTTATACAATTTTGGATGCTCTATTCTATGTGTGGGGTTTTTTTTTATTACTATATTTGTATTTGTTTATGTTTATATGGTTGGTGGATCATTTGATGGATATATATAAAAATATTAATATATTCGTTGTTCGCAAAAAAACTTATTATAAACAAAACTTTGTCTGATTTTCTTACAGATGTTACTACATATTCAAACAATCCTAATGAGCCCTCAACTTGAGCAGAATGTCAATGTTAAACAGTTGAAGAGAGCAAAATGTAAAAGCTGATGATAGATTCCTTTTTGTTTTTGCTTTGTAGTTCTATAAAACCATAGTCGAGTGTTAGCTAATTGCAAAATGCGATTCAATAAAGATCGTGTTTATACATATCTATATAGTATAATATTAATGGCTAAACGCATTGCATTTCACTTTCGAGTTCTCATTCGATTAATCTTTGATTTATCTATTATCCATGGTTATATATGTATTTATATATTGTTATTGTTTGGTTGTTTTCGAGAAAGGCACAATATGTTCAACCTCACGTTAGGAAACACGTCAAAACAAATGTAAATCATATACATATGATATATATGTTTGTATATATATATAGATTTTTAAAAAATTTAAACAATATAACAATTTAAAACATTATAGAGACTATCGATAGCACTATCGCACTGCCACTCGCAAGTCTGTTCGATAGTTGCAACGATAGTACAAACGATACTAGAGTAGTTGTGAAATACTCGCTAAAATAAACTTTAAAAAATACATTCGACATTTGACAATATGTTAAAATATCTGATGACTTTACACAGGGAGTGTGTGTGTGTGTGTGTGTGTGTGTATGTGTGTGTGTTTGTGTGTGTATATGCATGTGTGGAATGTGTTGTGGGTGTGGTTTGTTACAAAGAGAATGCCTGTGATTTAAGTAGCAACTGCCAATACTAATAATACTACACTTAAATTGTGGAAACCTAAAGAAAACTCATAAACAAAAGCATACTACTATATAAAAACGGGGTTAATGCCAGCTTTGTTCGAGAAGAAGCTGCTCCATTTAGCTGCTCCATGTTGCCATTTCATGCTGCTGCTCCTTGCTGCTCTTTCGCTTGCATCCCGTTCTTCGATTAAGTGTGATGCCGCGAGTTACGCATGAGTGGCACCAGCAACGATGGCGGTCCCGCTTGTCGCAGGAATGGATGTGCTAGCAGCTCAGCGGCTGTGGCACGCTGCGCCGGATCTCGCACCAGCATGCGGTCGAGGAATGATTGCAGTCGTGGCGAAACCTTGTGGGCATTCTTCAAATTTGGCGGCTGCATGTCGCGTATACGTCGCATAGCCTGCAACGGTGGCTCATTAAAGAACGGCGGCTCGCCATCGACCATCTCGATGACCATAATGCCCAGCGACCAAATGTCCACTTCGGGACCATACGGCAGACGGGATATTACCTCCGGTGACATCCAGTACGGCGTGCCGACCAATGATTTACGCTTGGGCAACTCCTGTGACACCTGTGCACAGAAACCAAAGTCCGATAGCTTAACACGTCCATCGGCTGCCAGTAAAATTGAGTCCGACTTGATGTCACGGTGTATGACGCCCTGCAAGAAAAATCACAGACAGCTAAAAGTTAGTAAAGGTCTGAACGACTTGAAGATGCCCTATAAAACTATGGTGTATAGATCACAACTGTCACAAGCAAGTGTAAACTCTTGCTTAAAGGCAGCTATAAAATAATATTATATACAGTCGATTCTCGATAATTCTAACCTCCAAGGGACCTTAAAAATACTTCGAATTATCGAGGGTTCGATTTATCGAATGGTTTGTGTTCTATAAAGTTTTGTAGGGAACTCGTGTTAGCTTTGAATTAGTGAGAGGTTTGCATTATCGAAAGTTTGAATTATCGAGAGTCGACTGTATATAGAATATACCCTGATATAATAAGATATACCTTCAACTACTATAATAAAATAAATATAAATATGTTTAGAAATTTAAAACGAGACGAAACGTTGCATTAAACAAACTCATGATATAGCCTATTAAATATCTTTAGAAAACAATAATGTATATATTATTGATGTTTATATCTTGGAAATTTGAAGAATGCTTATATGAAGAACTATTGGATTTCCTATAGAGTATGTTGACTGTGTGTAATACGAGCCAACCATTAGTACAAATAAAAAGCACAAAATAAAACAAAGAATAGACATGGAAAGAAATTGTAAATGCCCTGCTTTGGTTGCTATTGCCGGGTAGGTTAGGTCAAGAATTCAAAGTTTTCACTTAGCCACATGGCACGCCCATCACAACGTCGCCCATTTATCGCATTACACGAAGCGACAGCAACAGCAACAGCAACATCAACATCAACATCAACAGCAGCGGCGACGACAGTTTGGAATTTGGAAATGGAAACGAAGCGCGAAAGCGGGTCGCAAAGAAAGTGCAAGAGAAAAGGTACAAAGAATCAAAATAGAAAGGCATTGAAAGAGAGACAAAGGCGAGGTTGCTGCTACTGTTGTTGCTTATGTTGGGTGGGTCTTTCGTTGTTGTCATCGTTGTCATTATTGTTGTTGGCGTTGTTATTGTAATTGTATGCTGGTCACGCACCTGTGAATGCAAATAGGCCAAAGCCTTTAGGCATTGCTTGCAAACGGTGGCTATTTGCTCCTCATCCATGCGAGAATGCGTAACAATGTCGGTTAGTGCACCCCCCTCTAGGTATTCCATGACCACCCAGAGCTCATCGTTGACCAGAAAACTGGAGTATGTCTCCACAATATTGGGATGATGATAGTCACGCATGATGACCACCTCATTGAATAGCAACTCCCGTCTCTGTTGCTTGCGCAGATCCATCTTCTTGACTGCCACTTGACGACCTGCAACAATTGAACCAACAAAACACATTAATAAGTACCAAAAATTCTCGAATGTTATTATAAATATATTTCATGATTTTCGACCTACCTGTCGATTTGTCGGTGGCTATGCATACTGTGCCCGTCGATCCTTCGCCAATTTTATTGAAATGATCGAGATTCTCGCGTGGATCACCGGCGGATACAACCATTTGCAAGGCGGCACGGAATTGTTCGTGTGTCAAACGTTGTTCCTGCTTCGGTTGAGCCTGTGCAGCAGCCGCAGCAGCAGCGGCAGCAGCAGCTGCTGCAGATGCAGACGCGGATGCGCCAGAAACAGCGGCCATTGCTGCAGCATTACCACTGCCTGAACTGGAGGCACGTGACGCTGTCTTGGCATGATTCCCATGCGGATTCTGATTTTGATCGGCCACAAGCTTGGATTGTTGTTGGTGCTGTTGGTGTTGTTGTTGTTGGTGTGAGGCAGGATACATGGGATAGTTTTGGCCATTGTTGTTGTTATTGTGGTGCGAATGGGTGGAACGTGTTGCGCTGGCCACAGAGCTAACCGGCGATGTTTGCTGCATGCCGGCCGCCACAGTACGATATGGATCGGTGCGTACGGCCAGCGGTCCGGTGGCGCCACCATTGGGATGCGCATGTGGATGCGAATGTGGATGCGGATGAGGATGCGTATGTGGATGATGCATATGTGGATGTTGACTGGGATAGAGCATGTTATGTGGCATCTGTTGTTGGGGCTTAAAGCCATGCCCCGGCATACTCGGCGTAGGCGTTGCCGTACCACCAGCAGCACCGCCACCCTCCTCCTCAGGCACCGCTGGCGGCACATTGGCCACCCGACGCACACGCGGTGGACTTGAACTACGCAGCGAATTCGATCGTGCTACATGTGATGTCTTGGGCAACACAATGCCTGGCTGTACGGCTCCATGCATGCCAGCAACCGGCTGACCGGGAATTGGACCACCGCCGCTTAGCATTGTTGTAGAACCAGACGGTGCGTTAGTCATCATCATGGTGCTGGTGCTACTGTTCAATGACGTTGTATCCGCCTTATTGTTGTTGTGGTGTGGACGCACAATGGTTTTCAGATCGAGGATTTCAGTGGGCGTTATCTCTGAGGGATCGACCAGGGGCAGTGGTCGATTGGTGGACTTAAGTATCTGATTGTTGCCCACTATGGATGCCCATTGTAGGGGTAGACCCACATATTTATTTTCCCGTTTGTCAAAGCCCGTGTGCACACGATGCTCAAAATTGCTCGGCATCGAGATCAGCGGTTTCTTCTTCTTCTTTGAGAACATTTTGGCGTGTTCCGTTATGGCGTTAACGTCAATTATTGCAGTGCAGGGAGATTCCCTCGCTCCCGTTCTGCTTCTGGCAGTTTGTTGACTTTTCTTTTACCCGCCCTTTTGGCCCGACTTAGGCGACAGCGACAGCGACAACAACGGCAACGGCAACGACAACGGCGAACAGCAACACCAACAACAAACACAACGACGAAAGTCTTCTGGCACACTAACACATAC
>JBANCZ010004399.1:0-10346 GCA_037040025.1 Sphaerogastrella javana | reverse complement strand
GTTATTTTTCGATAACATTTAGAGAAGTTACAGCAAGGTAAACATGGAGATCCAATGTGAGCATTTTCAGCATATTTTGCTTTTTTTCTTGCTAAAAGGTCCCAAAAAAAAGAATATATTGACGCAAGTATCCAGATATTTGGTTAGCCTGAAGCTTTAGTCTAAATTGTCATCTATTTAAATACATTTTGGCAAAAAATATTTGCTTAATTGATGGGTCTATCAACCTCACATCTAAATATGATGAAAATTGCAATTCAATGCTTTTTATTTTCATACTATATTATACTATACAATATAACAAAACACAAACAATATATTTATTTTTGAAGAGAATATACGGCCATAGATTTATTTTTAACAAAAATGCAAATTTGTTGTCACACATTGAACAAAAATTCGCCTCGATAAAATAGCAATAAGACAGCAAGAGAAAATTTTCCATGACACGCGCCCCATTAAAAAAGCAACAGCAGAAAATGACTATATAATCTCTGAGCGAAAAATAGAGAGAGAAATTCACATTATGTGACAGTTCAGATAGTTATCTATACCTGTGTCGCATTGTATGTTAATGAATGCTGCACAAATTAATCAATCAGCTCAGAAAACGCTTACTGATAAGCGTTCAAGTTCAGCGTTCTAGTAGAAACACGCGTTTAAACGGTTCGATGGCTAAACACAAGCAAAAACCTGTAGATGTCTCTAGGTGGATGTATGTGTATTATCAGGTAATATAACAGTCAGACATGAAAACTATGCATACACACATATATAAATATACATGAATTATAGATTGGTCAAAGTCCTAGACGACCCACCGGCCGGCAAAGACACTAATCGAACTTATCTGCCAGTCAGACTACGTCACGCTCAAAGCACCAGAGACGCAAGACGGTGACACATTAATGAAATATATATATATAGACATCTATATATATATATAGTATATCTGTATACTCGCACACTCCAGACTGATTTTAGCTGGGGACAGTTCTAGCTATGACTATAAACAGCTCCAGACCGGTTTGCACAGATAAGTGCCGAAAAAAAAAGCAACAACATTCCAAAGATAATATTCTGGTATTTTGCGGAGGGGTCTTGGGATGGGTATCAGGCGTCTAACATGTGGTTAACGAATGTCTACCGCTGAGGCGGTGCCAGGGGAGCCATACAATGCTAAAATACCTCCTATTAGCATAAATGTGAGGTATTTACAGATAAATTTCGAAGCGATAACTTGTGCACAGTATGTGCAAATTGTAAAACAGGGTAGCTCATAGTCGCATCAAATGTTTTGTATTCGCATTTAATTCATAATTTGATTTGGCACACCTTGCCCTCTGTTGCGCACCGATAAGGAATATTCGTAACACGGGTTCGACGGGTTTCTTGGCACACTGAACTTACTCACAAAGTGCGCAAAAAGCGTTAGATAGATTTGTCCAAAAGATTGATTGCCATACAATTAAAACATCAACATAGTCATTAAGGGTATGCACGATTCTTTGGCGTGATAGCAGGGGTAGACGCTGATTTTATCAGCTATAAATAGCCAAAGCAATGCTTATGAATGACTATTATTTAGCTTAAAAGAAAGAAACAAAAAATGATAAGAATGGGCTGTTGCATGTGTGGCCCCTGGTGTGATGTAGGTCGGTCCAAATTCAAGATCTAAAAAGTCAGTGGAAAAATTTTCGCATGAATTTGTTCAAGTGGCTTAGATTTTTATGAATGTGTCATACATTTAACTCAATTGTATATAGTTAAATGAGCATAAATTAATACAATAAATGGGCAGTCTATTGAGTTAAATATTTGCAATGGATTGAAAAAATTTTAGATATAGAAAATTCTAAAGACTTCCTGCCAAACTTTCATTTCCCATAAAATCTATTTTTGGTTAGCAAGACATTATCAAACTGTCGCAAATATCTATACTTAAAAACTGTCACGTGCTCAAGAAATGATGATTTTAGCTATGCAAATATATATATATATATATTTATATATACTATATTCAAAACTATAGAAAATGCCGAAAGCTAAAAACATATGGCCAAACTGCAAACAGGCGGCATAAGATATAATATCATCGCAAAAGATAGAATAGCATTTCCAGTGTTCGTTGGTTCAAAGTCCCAGACGTTTGCACGGCGGTTAGCCAGACAAATATTTAGTCTATATTTAAACAGAAGAGATACATATATGTGGCCTACGATATACATATATATATATTTATAGGTGGCTATCATGTAAACAAACACTGCGATTACGCGTAACGCAACAAGTTTCAATAACCTCCCCGAGAAATTACCGTTTAATAAACACAATATCATTGCAAACAAATGAACGACAAAAAAAAAAAAAGAAAAAATAGCCAGAATTGTTGCGTGTCTACTAACAAGTTTCGTGTTGCTTTAAGCCAAATATAAATTACTAACAAGGGAAGGGGAGTGCTTAAGTGAATTAGACCTAGTTCCAGTTACAGTTACGAGTCACGATTACAAATATACTAAGAAAGGCAATAAATTAAATGTATACACGTATAGAAAACAATTTGATTTGCAATTTGAACTATATACATTAGTTTTCGTTTTATGAATTGCGCATTATCTTGGAGGTTGCAGTTGTTATTACGGCCTTGTTATCAGTTGCGTATTTCAAGTAGTCGCCAATTTTATTGGGCTCTCTATATAGCGCTATGGCCCTGTACATGTGTGTACATATGTATAGGGTCTTTCAAATAGAGCGGGTCGATAGCCAACACCCACTACCACCTACACTTTAAACCCTACACCCTGCACCTTGCACCCAACCCTTCTGTCTTGACAAAGCCCTGGACATGTTGCATCAATTTTAACATCGACACGGTCTTGTTGAAAGACCCTATATATATATAATTATGTGTATCTGCAGTTGCAATTATCAGCTGTGCAAATGCTACAACTGTAATGGCCATGCGATGAAAGAGGGGTTTATCCAGTGTGGCTTGGGATTGCGCCATTTAAACGTACAATTCACAATATTTAAAATTAGTCACAATTTGTGCACCCTGCACAACCGACCACCCTCGCTTTTAATTAGCTGAAAGCGAAACGGAATTAAACAAACGCATTGTTATGCCACCTTACCCTTATTGCGCTTTACCTGGAAAACATTGCAAATATTTAGCTGGAAAACTGCAGCAAAAAAAAATGTTTTATCGACTGTTACTCAGTGGGCGATTGCGATTGAAATTCCAAGTATATATATAAAGATATATCTCGAGACATTTGTCTGAACTTTTAACGTCTGGGAGAAACTAGTTTCTCGGCGATTATTTTGACTAGTTTATGCCTAAGCTGATATTTAGACTTTTTGTAGTTAATAGCAACAATTAACAATAATACAATAGCCTTGACTTTCCGAACAACCAGATGATAGAGTATTACACAAGTCGTATAGAAAGACGACATTCTGTGGAATATCAACAGACTGCACCCACTTAGCTAAGTTAATATATATCATATACTTGCTATTTATAGCAAATTCCCAGTCCCAGCTCCGGCCAGTACAAAGTGTATCTACCGGGTACGTTAATTGGGATCTGGCACTAAGTGTGCACTTCTGGCAGTAAATAAACAAATGAGACTGTAGACAAAACGATGCAGTTTACCTGGTCGACTATTCGAATATCTGACTATCTGACTATCTGACTATCCGACTATTCGACCATCCGTCTATTCGTTTGCAAGATACAGTTACGGGCAATGTTTATGGCAATGCCGTATAGCCTTGGGGTAGGTTCCATGCATATACATTACATTTCTTATTGTTCGTTTTGTTTTAGCCGGTGTCTGGCCGCGATATCGTTGTAATTGTTATATTTTTTTTGTTTGTTATTGGTATGAACGGAATTCAAATCGAAATTGGAATTTTATTAAAGGGATGCCAGTGAAGCAGAGAATCAATTCAGCTGGCGTTGCATGCAATCGCGCAGAGTGGGCCGCGTGGTCAGAGCATGGTTCTAGCTTATCAGCTACGAGCTATTTGTAAGCCAAGCAAAAGGCAGCAAATGGCATCGAAAGGCAACGAAAGGCAGCGTATCATCAAATCGATCAGGCGGTCAGTCCATTGTTATACAATATCAGTCAGTCCATCGCCTTTGCTTCGGGTGGCATTATGACGCATTATGGAAAAACATAATGTCATATAAATAAATCAAAGGGCATTAAATGCACCGTAAATGGCAATTAAGGAAATTGTCGTCAACAAATTGCACCTCAAAGAAGCAATAATAATAATAATAATAATAATAATAATAATAATAATAATAATAATAATATGAAGAAAAAGAATAACAATAGTAATAATAAACATAACAACAACAATTAGACTTGCAATTATAATAAAATTTTATGGCAAATCGTTGCTAAAAAGTGTCGCTTTTATGGCGCGTCAAATGAAACACGCATAAAAGTGATTCGAGTCAAAGGGGGAAAAAAACAATTTACAACTGATTCAACAAATGCAAAAGGCACAGAGATAATTGTAACTGGTTCGCATGGGTTTGTGTGCGAGTTCCCCTTTTGTAGTCAAGGTCGTTCCATGTCACAGCCGCCACGTATCGTAATTGAAAATTGGATATCGAACATCATCAGCGAGCGATCGTCAGCCAAAGCAAACATGGAAGAGCGACACAAAACTCTCGATCAGCCAGCCAGACAATGCTTGTCGTTTGTCTAACAGCAGAAGCCAACGGACAGCAGACAGACAGACAGAGACAGACAGACAGACAGACAGCAGCTGCCAAGTAGACAGTGATAGGGGGAGTGGCACGTAGCGGGAGGGGCGTAGCAATTGAGGCGTGCCAGTGGGGCTGGTTTGTCAATTGGCGTTGATACTCGTTCTAAGTGTTTGCACTTTGTCCAAGTAAATATGAATTTGTTTAAACAAAACGTTGCGTTTATGCTTTTTAATGTGATTTCCATATGCATACGGTAAAGTTGAGGCATGGGATTGGGGGCGTGGGCGTTGCCAAATTGTTATTGTTGCTGTTTGTTGCTTGGCCTGGTCTGGCCTGCTCCATAATTTACCACAAAATGCTTTGAACTCGCAACGTGTTTGGTCGCAGTTGCCGCCAGCTGCCATTCAATTTTTTTTCCACTGTGCCCTTTGTTGTTGCTGTTTTTATTATTATTATTTTTTGTGTTTTTTTGAAAGAAAGTCTGTGGCAAACGAAAACTTTTACCCGCAGCCCAAGTGCTGCAAAGGGCAGGCACACAGAAACACACACAAAAGACCAAAGGAAAAGGAGTTGACTTGACTTGAGCTGAGTTGTGCATGTTTTGGCGGCGTTTATTAAAATAACGGTGCTTAAGTACGCCCTAAGCAAACTGCACTTTAGTACAGTGCAACAACAACAACAACTACAACAACTACAACTACAACAACAACTACAACTACACGCAACATGCAACAAATAAGCAAAAGACTTCATCCAAATGGGGCGGAGTTCGCAACAACAAGAACGAACAACAACAAAAACAACAACAACGAACAACAACAAAAACAACAAGAACGAACAACGAAAAAGAAGAAGTTTGAACTGGCACAGAACAGCATAAAAAACTGTGCAGCTACAGTGGAGCAATCATATATTTAATAAGCATTTAGGCGACATATGACAAGGCGAACCGATTTCTTTACACAATTTCGGGCATTCCCAACGAAAACTGCTGCAAAGGGTATAACTGCGCTGAGTGCCTTAAAGTATTATAATAAAATGTTAAGGACTTAATATACGATGGGCAAATGTTGAAGCAAACGCTAAATAATTGCAGTTACACACAGTAATCAAAATCACAAGGTTATGATGCACTATTAAAAAAATATCTCTTCTGATTTTCCTACATATACTATATATATAAATAAATCAAAATGCTTCGATACACTGATAAAAAAAAATCTCTATTTTCATATGACTGATACATTTTCAACTTCAATTTCAAAGCGCTGACGCTTCCTTGTTGAAAGACCCTTTATACTAAGTTTGTATGAAAATAAAGTTTTCAATGCACTGATAAGAAACATTTCTCATGGGATTTGCCGTACACTTATACGAAATCTTCCTGATTCTCCTACACACAATGCATTCTATATGGTATTGAGTATAAGAGCATCATATTATATCATAGTACATCTACTATACTGTTGTCTAGTTGTAATAGCTTCGCATGTTCCTAAACCCTTTCAGCTCTATTGAATTATACCCAATAAACCTTACTTCTTCACCCTGAACTCTCAAGTCAACCTATAGTTACATAAAGAGCATACTTTGTCTCACATGTCTAACATATCGAAATAATTTTCAACTTTGGCCTGAACTCTGTGCAATGAGTATGAATGGTATCATAAGGGAATTGTTTGCAGTTTCTCAACAGAAACAGAAACAGAAGCAGACACAGACACAGACACAGACAGAGGCACACACCCATCAATGGAGCCATTGAGGCTGGTTGTAGTTGATTTTAGTTTGCGACCTCCATAAATTGCGCTGTTCATAAAGAACAGTATACTTTTATATATATTATGCTATGTTCTTTGGCGGGGGGAGCAACAAATTTGTATTTTTTTGGTGCCTTTTTTTAATTGCCAATAAGCCGGCAAGAGTCAAGATCAACTGGCAAATAACACGTCAAGCGACAATTTATTAAAAATGATTTCGGCTGAGGCAGCCAGCCAGAGTATTATTTATTAGGTAGTGCTCTTTTCTTTTGTTGTTGTTCTTTTCCTTTGTGATAAATTGCTTAATTCTTCGACTGACAGCAGCGTTAAAAAAAAAAAACAAAACAAAAATTCATTTTAAATTTGTCGATTTTCAAACATCCGTTCGATTTAGCATTATTGTCACGATTTTCTTGCTGGACAACAGCTCCAGACACAAAACAATACAACAACAACAACATCACCACAATGAAACGACAACAACAATGGCAACAAATTGTTTATTTGTTGTTGTTTCAAGTTTTGTTTGTTGTTCCCTTGAGGCAAAAAGCAATTAAAATGCATCTGACAAAATGAAGTTTTGCTTAATTTTACGATTGCCACAGAACTTGTCGCAGATGCAGCAGCAGCAGCACTTTGTACCAAATTTAATGAGAACTTGTTGCAAAATAATCCAAATTCCCATAAATTGCATTCATATCAATTACATTTCAAATAAAATTCATGTAAAAATGCCAAGAAATGAATTTGTTTCAATCGAAAAAAAGAAACAAGTCTGCAGCAGCCATAGCTAATATTTCCCAAAATTTATATCCATTAATCATAGACTGTCGGAATAGAACCAGGTTTTATATATACAAATCGTAGCTGTTAGAATTACTACTTCAAATGTCACACATGCATTTAGCTGGGCCAAAGAATGATCGATCGAAAGCACAAATTAGTGAGTGCTAATGAGTATGAGCCATGCCAGGTGTTCACTACCTTTGCCATAACTAAAATACCGTACTTTATAGCAGCACTCTAATTCTAAGCAGCTAAATAAACATCATAAGATTTATGTTAATTACTAATTTTGTACGTGAACAAATGCATAATTGTATAAACATTTGCATCGAGTTCTTCTGCTGTTCTAGATGAGTGTGAGTGCTGTATGAGTGCACATGCAATTGAGTATGGTCAAATTAACACCTCAAAACAAGTCGAGGAAAAAGATCCGTTGGTGTTGCTCTTGCAGTTGCAATTGCAATTGCTGCTACAGTTGCGGTTGCAATTGCATTAACTGGTGACAGATATCGTGGAATCAATGAGGCAACTTGTTTGTCTGGTTGCGCACAGGCCGTGGCTGAGGCTGAGGCTGAGGCTGAGGCTGGCCAATTGGCCAACATGTTTCTGGCCATAAAAATCAAATTTACAACTGCAGCTGTCAGCTGTTGATTGTTGTCGTTGTTGTTGTTGTTGTTGAAGTTGTTGCTGCTGTTGTTGTTGCAGTTGTTGCTGTTGTTGTATTTATGTTTGTTGTTATTGTTTTTACTGTTGTTGCTGCGTTATTTACTGCTGAACGCGCATGCGTTGCCAACATTGCAACTTAGCCTCTAATTGGCGGCGCAGCGCGAATAACTTGACATTAATGCATGTTGAGTTTAATTGTTTCATGTGCACGCAGTTCCTTGTGCGCATACAAAACCAGAGATCGGAGACCGGAGACCGGAGACCAGAGACCAGAGACCACAGCATGTGTGTGGGCTTTTACTAAGCGATAGACAGACAGACAAATATTCACATAGAGACAGAGAGACTGAGGGAGAGAGGCAGAGTTTAAAAGAGTTAGTGAGAGTAACAGGGCTTGGATAAATGAAAGGCCTGCTTGCTTTGGGGGACAGCAGCTGTACATCGTGTGTGTGTGCGTAGGGTGACACAGTAAATAAATTTAAAATTGCATAGCCGCACATACAGAGCAAATTGTTTAAACAATGTCACAATTGTCAATTGCCAATTGGCTTTCGTATGACGTCGAATAGCGACCCACAGCAAAAAAAAAAGACACAAAACATTTGCATAATTTCTAGATAGGCCGCACACGTTTGCATAATAGCAAAGATATGGCATATATGATTATGAACAGACTAATAAATAGTTATTTTTTTTTTTTTTCATTATTATTTATATTAGAAATTACTACATGCAAATTGGCCACAAAGAAGGTAAAAAGCGATAACAACAAACGACTTTGGCATTGACTTGATGGCAATTACAGCAAAACTCAATTTACAATAATAATTCTATTCATTCAATATAGACGCAAACACAGAGGCAGAGATAGGGACGGACACAGAGACAGACACAGTCGCTGCACAGTTAGATGCCTTTCAAAATTCGATTAGACCGATAGGCATAATAAACAAAGTGTAGAAATTATTATTATGTAATTTTTGTGTGTGTGTTTATTGCATTTATTTAATTACTACAGACATTAGAAGCGTTTCACTATATTATTCGAGCTATTTATTTAAACAACAAACACTCACTCACACACTCACTCACACATAGACTCACTTACACTCACTCACACAGCAGGGGAGGGTCGAAAACTTGACCTCGACAAGAATTGATGCTGCGAATGTTTTGCAGACATTAAAATGAATAATATTTCACATTTAAAGCTAATTGCCAAAATTAGTTGTAAATCAAGTGATGTTGTAATCACACAACAAGTTAGACATATTAGCAGGTTCTTAATCGCATACTCATCGTTTATAAACACACGTGATTCAGGGTTATTTATACGAAAACTACACATTTTCGCGTTAACTTTTCTTCCTACTCCACCGCTAAACTGATCGCCCTAGATTGGTTCTGGCTTGGCCCATATCACCAGATATATACTTATTATCGATGTCAGTTATCGATATCGATTAGCCAATATACTATAAAGCGCCTAAAATAATATACCAACACGAAAATACCATACCGAACCGAATATACTGCACACTATCAAACTTCTTCTATACTCTACTTAGATATTTTATTATGCTCAATTATAATTAATTATTGACATATCTTTATAGTAATTAATTATGACTTTAAGCAATCGAAGTTTTTAAATTTTCTGCTCACAATATCACATTATTTTAATCAATTTATTTCAACGAAATATATTCTTGAAAAATTACTTAAAACTAAACGTATTTCATTACGCAAGGCTTCAGGCATTTAAGCAACAGTTTAACTCAATGCTGATTAGCATGACGAAATGTCGTACCATTTAAAAAAGTTACAAAAAAAAAAACCAACAACAACAAGACCGAAAGCCAAAGAGCGAGTGGGCGAGCGGGTAGCTGCAGGTTTTTTTAGTTGTTGTTTATAGCAGCAAAAGCCAAAAGTTCAAATGCCTCGGCGGTTACATCAAATGAAGTCATTTTCAGGGGGAGCAATGCGGTGGGGAAGGGGTGCCATGGAAACGGAACGTTCGCTGGAGTATGCTATGCATTGAAAACAAATATCTTGGTGGAAAAAGAAAAAAAATGCGACAAAATCTGCAAAGCGTTGCACACGCGCTCCTCCCGACCAGACCAGGCCAGGCCAGGCAAGACCAGACCAGACCTGGGTCTGCTCAGGCCAGGGTAGACCAGAGACCGGTCTGCTCCAAGTGGAGACTGCGTTCGCCAAATGCCTCTGTCCAGCAGTGGGTTGGCTGCACTTGCGCAATGCAGCAACGCACAGTGTAAAAGCCGCAAAAATGTTTAGACTGTTTCGGTCTCTCTCTCTCTCTATCTCTCTCTCTCTCTCTCTCTCTCTCTCTGTCTCTCTCTCTCTCTCTCTCTCTCCACACCCCGTTTCCCCACATACCCACCCAC
>JBANCZ010004398.1:0-10348 GCA_037040025.1 Sphaerogastrella javana | reverse complement strand
TATCTATCTATCTATCTATCTATCTATCTATCTATCTATCTATCTATCTTTCTATCTATCTATCTATCTATCTATCTTTCTATCTATTTATCTGTCTATCTATCTAGCTATCTACCTATCCATCTATCTATCTCTTTACCTATCTGTCTCTCTATCTATTAATCCATCTATCTATTTAACTTCCTATCTATCTATCAATTTATCTATCTCTCCATTTATTCATCTATATACCGATAGGCGTAAGTTAACATATAAATAACTTATATACCCCAAAAATCCATAAATTGAACCACAATTTTAATGAGAATACATTTTGCAAGTACTTTCATTAAGTTGACTCTACCTAAAAAGCAATATGAACCCATATTTCCGACCAATAACACACAGATGAAGCACTCATCGATAGTATCTATGACAAGTCGCGCGTACTATTTGGCCGCCTGCGGCAATCGCACGAGAATCTGGACGCGATATTGGCCAGCATGCGACGCTGGAGCCGTGAGCCACTGCATCAACGCAGTCTGTATGGACGTAATCTGCTGGATATGCGTCATCAGCAGGAGCGAGTGCGACTACGTTTACTGCAGTGTGATGAGACGCGAATGCTGCTAAATCGTTTGCTGATTGTGAACTTTTGTTTATTCTTCAACTACGAGTCGCAGCAATTTCAATTGTATTCGCGTGACCTAAGTGTGCAGGAGGTGAGTTCATTTTTGGTGTATTTTCATTTGATTATATATATTTTTTAGTGTGTTTATGTGTGAGTAAGTCTTAAATGGTTGATTTTGTGACACAAATTGTTTATTATACACTTGACAGTTTGTTCGCGAATTTCCGGATGAGCAGCGACGTCAGTATAACAAATATTTGGCCAACGTTGATGAGTTGATTTATCGTGAAGTGCGGCAGGCGATGAGGATCAGGTTGAGCTGGAATTAGACTAGTAGTTTTAATATAGATAAAGCACAACATCATACAACGTATAGCGTTCAACTTTCGCCACATGCCACAGGGCAAACCACTAAGCACAGCTGCAACATAACCACCCAAACCAAACCATCACCCACTTCTGCTACTCCATCCTATATAGCCATATCGCATAACCGTAACCGTAACAAGTTCATTACATTTTGGCACGCTGTCTGGCAGACGGCATTCATGTCTCATCAAAACTAATCAAGTAAATGAACACGAATTTATAACTCACTTGCACAGCAACCGCAAAACACTGACAGACACCTAAACCTACAAAAACAACAACAAAAGCAACATCAGCAACAGTTATAATAATAATAACAATAACAGCAACAAACCGCAGTAAATACATATATAAATACAATAACAAAAAGCGGAAGTTTGCTGCAGGCAGCGCATTCATGCGTCAATTGCATGTTTCACTTAACGGCACTTCGTGATTGCATGTAGAGTCGTCAGCAGCAACAGCAGCAGCATACAATAACAGCAACAGCAGCAACAGCAACAACCACAGCAGCAGCAACCACTGTCAAGCTCAAACGAAATAAGCACAAAACAAACTGAGTACTAAATTTAATTTTCGCATTACTCATACGCCGTGTAATTCAGTTTAGAGTATTTGCACAAGGAAATGACAGCAACAGCAACGGCAGCAAGTGCAGCAAAAGAAGCAGCAGCAACAGCAACAGCAACATCAACTTCAAGCACGGCCTTGCCAAGCATGGCTAGGTTAGTGCTACAACAAATCACAGTGCCGCCAGCCGTACCAATGCCTACAACAACAACAATAGCAGGAGCAACAACAACAACGATAACAGCAACAGCGACAACAGCAACATTAGCAGCAGCAATAACAACAACAGCAACAACAAACGATGCGCCTCTGTTCGAAGTGAAATTGGAGCTGACGGAAACGGAAATACGTTTTTCGCCTGCCTTTGATGCAAGTGCTGAAAATAATTTTCAACAAATTGTCGAGCAGCTGTTGCTAGATATAAAACAGACATGCGACTGCATGCCAAGAATTGTGTCTGACAATGCGCTGTCTACCGAAGACGATGACGACTCCAACACCAACATCAACACCAACACCAACGCCAACATCAACAACAACACCAATACCAGCGAGCAGTTGCAGTCGCACTTTGAATCACAATTGCATATGCCACACAATTTACTGGCAGTGGCAAAGGCGTACAGCCAAAATACACAATGCGCCAACAGTCATGCCACTGCTGGAAATACAAAAGGTACTTACGTAACCCTCCGCTCTCCTCCAACTTCTCCTATTCCTTTGGTCTAGTGCCACTGCAGCACTTGTCACACACTTTGGCTAACTCCATTTTCTTGCGCCCACTCATACACACACAGCTGCAGTTGATGACTTGGATATGCTAGGCGAGGCCATACGCGACGCTCTGGATGACACGGTGCAGGCGGCGTTGAATTATGCCGCTAAATTCCACGCCTATGCGTTTCTTTGGACGCAACAAAGCAGCGATGTGCTGGCCAACTGCATGAAGTCGGCACGCGAACAGACGACCCACATCAGCGGCAGTGGCTATGCCATCATGGAAACATTCAAGAAGGAGGTAAGCCAAACAAAAAGGAATAGCTAAAAAAAACAAGAGCAATATCAGCAGCAGCAGCAACAGCAACAACTCAATTGCTGCTCCATCCACCCACACTCACGCACACACAGAGAGTTAGTCAGACGGTCAAGTGGCATAGCAGCTGGACATATGGACAGTTGTACATTAGCAGAGAGAGAGGGAGAGAGTTAGTTGAGCGAGTGGCTCGCTGGGTCACTCAATTGGCAACCACACAATTTACGTTGTGTAACCCCTGAGACCAATAACGCTTGATAAATGTCGACCATTTAGGGTCAAATGTGTGCGTGTGTGCAAGTGTGGTCGAATTCGAATTCCGTTGGCTACTTGGCTGACTTTAGCCAGAAAATCTGTATAGCGCCAAAAGATGCTTAACCACATGGCGCCTCTGACTTATGCCAACTTATAAGTCCAACAATCCGCAATGCTGGCGTATGCGTAATATTTTCTTTAAACAATTATCAAACGCCCCGAAAAGTATGCTATAAATAACACAAAGACGCTGGAAGCACACATAAACAGCCGCACACACACACACACACACACACACACGCACGCACACGTACATACATAAAATGCAGAGCAGATAAAGCAGGCAACAACAAATCATGGTCAAAACATTGAGTGGCTGTAACAAAAGCAACGATAGCAACAAAAGCAACAACAATATGCTTAGAGAAAATGTTAATTTTCTCACAACGAAAGCTGCATATGCTCTAACTAACTAACTAACATTAGTTGGATTTAGTTTAAACTATTTAATTCGTTTATGTCTAAGGTAATTTAACACAATTTGCTTAGTTTACATTTAATACAATTTGCAGCTAGTCCATTTATGTAGCATGTGCTGCCGCTGCTTTAACCTTTAACCCTTTGGCAAAAAGTTGCAAATGTTGTCTATGAGTTTATCAGCGTTTTCAGATGTTTTCAACTATTATCAATTTTGTCAGTTCAAATTAAATAAACCAAAAAATATTAAAAGTCAATTTCGTACTTCTTTCTAGAAAATAAATCCAGACATTATTAGAAAATAAATCTTTTAAATTGTGCGAATTTAAATTAAATTATTTTCAAATATAGCAAAAATTTATTTTTTAAATTTTACGTTACAAACGAATTCAAAGTTGAGCTTAACCCTAAAAATTTTACAAAATAAACCCAATTAACTTCCATATATTAACCTTTGCATATACCAACGCTCGAAACAATCTAAGAGCCCTACTTTTAGCACTAAGACTCAATTCGTTAGAGCCCGTTTTTGGCAAAGGGCAACAAACGAAATCACTGAAGGGGCATTTTATTTATGAGCGGCCATTGAGAGTCGCCTCTGGCACAGCTGGTGCGCTTAATAAACGCTTTTGCCTGGTTTTGCCGTACAAATAGTGTACGAAATATACGAGTAAATGGCACACGGATTTCACTGGCTGGACGTTTGACCACATACACACACACACACTCTCGAACACAAACACAAACATACATACAACAACAGACACATATGCACTAAATTAGCAAATAAATTTGGTTTAGGTTCAGGCAAATGAAGTTGTCAACGCCTCCAACAAAAACAAAAGAAGAATAATATTCATAGACAACATCTTTTGCACACAGATCGAGCGCTATAACGAACTGCATGATGCCATAGACCAGGGCGAGAATCGATACTGCATCAATGGCTGGTTGGCATTGGATTTGAAGCCTTTAAAGCATGGCCTACTTAATCTGGCCTGTAAATGGTCGCATCTCTATAAACAGTGGCTTCTACGATATGTGCAGAGAACCCTGCAGGTAAAAAATTATTTATATATGTCTAATGATTATACAAATTTTTATAAAATATACAGTAGTGTAAATTAAATAATTTATGTTCTATACTATTGATTTGCTTATATAAATCTTGTCTTTAAACAAATGCATATTATATATTCGTAAATCCTTTAAAGAACTGCCACGTTTTCCTTTAATATTTGTATATTTATTATGTTTAATGTCGTTTAAAATTTTATGGTATTGCTTATAAAACCGTTTAAGTTGAAGTTTTTTATACTGGCTACAAACAGAGATGCATTTCAGAAGCGTTTCATGCATATCTTTACAGGAGCTAAACGCATTTATAGCGAGCAGCCAGGAGACACTGCAGCTGTGCATAGCTCGTCAGAATTTCAAGGCGCTGCTCCGTGTGCTGGCCGTGATGGCGGAGATACGGCAACGGGAGGCGTATGCGGACAATATGTTCAAGCCGCTCAAGGACATTATGGCACTCCTGAAGACGTACAATGTGGAATTTGAGGCACAGCTGCTGCGGAGCATTGAGCAGCTGCCGCAGCACTGGCAGCAGCTAAAGCATCATGCGCTGGCCAAGCATGAGGCATTACGGGAGACCCGCTTCTATCAGCAACAGCGCGTAACGGCGCTCATCGGGTTGCATACGTGCCACGTGCAACACTATGCCAAACAGTTTCAGTGCATGCCAGTAAGTCTGCCTGTGTTTTGTGCACCGCATAGTCAAGCATACACAATCGTTGTGTTCTATTCCGTATTTTCTTTATGCTCACTGCTACCCTTACTATAACCCTAAGTTCTTTGGTGTGCCCTGTCCGGAGGTGTACGATATTTGCGACCAGGTGTACGTGCGGCTACATCGATTCGGCTCCCAGCAACGGCGCTATGCCCGCTGGGCCCGCCTCTTAGACATCGCCGAGCCTGACACGGTCACACTGCAGCACTGTAAAACGGAATTGCGACGTGTAAAGGTAAGCAGCATTTCAACTATCTCTTTCTCTCACTCTACCTGTGTGTACAAGTTTGTCTCTGCAATTGCATATGACAACTACTCAATCCTCTCTTCTTCTCACCACGACCACTGCAGCAATTGTGGGACTTTGTACGCGTCATCGAATCCTGCATCGTTGACTGGCATGCGACACCTTGGTTACACATCGATGCCGATGACATGGAGCATGAGTGCAAGAAGTTTACGCGTGATCTGCGCACCTTGGACAAATGCATTCGCGACTGGGCGCCCTATGTCCACATTGTGGCCGTTCTCCGCGAACTCGTTGGCTCCCTGCGCGCCGTCACCGAACTGCAAAATCCGGCAATTACCGAACGCCACTGGCTAGAGTTAATGCAGCTGTCAAAGGTAAGCACAATACTGTCCAACTCTGTGTTGATGTGTGTTCCCTAAACAAAGGTTCGTATACAACATCCACGCTGTTGTTGCTCAACGTCACTGTCAGCGTTCATCTTTACCAACCACTATCCATCCCGATCCAACACCCTTCATAGGGGCCTCGTTTCGGATGATGTAGCTGCGTTATGATTGTCCTTGCCTTGCAGTGTTTGGTCTTTGCTTTTAGGGAATAATATATAATGTTCAAAATTATAATATAGTATACTTATATTCCTTCATTATTAAATTACTAAATTTTCTTTCAAATTCAATTTAAATTCTCTCACTTATAATTTTTAATTGTTTAACAGATTTTAATATAATTAATATTCAGTTTTTTATTAACTGTTCATAAATGTATATTAAATCATACAATATAAAGGGATCATAATCAATATCTACCATACTAAATTATAATTAACCTTTTTAATATAAAATCATTTACCTCCATAAACTGACATACATCAGAATTCCTTTTCCGACTTGTTACACATTACATTATTGAATTTCTTGCATTGTCCTAATTAAAAGGAAAGTCTTTCCAATGCCCAGAGCTACTGTAATCATATACCTCTCGTGTTTATTTTTGCAACTGTGATCTGTTTATTTACAGTTAATTGGAGCGCACAATGTGGAAGAACTTGTAAGTAGAATTTAAATGAACACATCTACTTGTAGCTCTAAGGTCATATGATTTTAATTATATTTCATTAGTACTTAGTACATACATAAAACAAAGTACAAATGCAACAAAAATCAAATGCAGCTGTTATAATTTACAAAATCTCTGTTAGCTTTTACTCTTTAGTGAAGTCTTTAAGGTAATTGGGGTTTGCCTATGCCAAATTATGGGTGTAACCCAAGTAACAGACATATATTTTACACTCGATGACTTGGGCTTTGAGCCATTTGCACAATTAACTTGGCCAGAAGATGCACAGCATTGGAAATTATCAATAATTGCGAATAGAAGAGTTGTCTGTAACATTTTACATGTAAAATATGCTTCATTAATAATTGAAAATTAATATAGAAACCAGAAACCAGTAACCAGTCACCACTCTGCCACAAAAAACAATGGGAACGGACCATTGACTGTCCGACTGACATTGATGTCTGACTAATTATGCATTTGCAGCTCTCGTATAAACTTGATGTAGGCACTACATTGGCTCAGTTGCTCCGCCTGCAGCTGCAGCAACATGAGGAGGATATCAAAAACACTGTGGATCGGGCTATCAAAGAGATGACAGTTACCAAAGTCCTGGATGATATTAAAGACACGTGGGCGCATTTGGAATTCGAATTGGAACCTCATCAAAGTCGTCCAACTGTGAGACTGCTGAAGGTCTCCGAAGAACTAATTGAAACGCTCGACGATAATCAAATGCAGCTGCAAAATATCTCGACCTCAAAGCACATTGAGTATCTGCTCGATAAGTTGAGCCACTGGCAACGTGTACTGAGTGGCATTGACAACCTTATTGTCAACTGGTTTGAGGTGCAACGCAAATGGATATATCTCGAGTGCATTTTCATTGGTTCCACCGATATACGTGCCCAACTGCCAAACGATGCGGCCAATTTTGAACGCATCGATGAGGATTTCACCCAACTATTGACCCATGTAACGAAAGTGCGTATTGTCATGGAGGTGGTGCTCCAACATGAGAATGTCTTGCAACAGCTTTTGGAGTTACAGCAACGCCTGGCAATTTGTGAGAAGGCTTTGAACGATTATTTGGAAACGAAACGTTTGGCCTTTCCACGGTTCTACTTCATCTCAGCCGCCGACCTGCTAGACATACTCTCCAATGGTAACAACCCCCAAGTCATTGATCGTCATCTTATCAAACTGTTCGACTCCATACTTCGTCTGGAATATGCCACCCATGCTCCTCATGCTCTGGGCATGCACTCAAAGGAGAATGATGAGTATGTGGCCTTCGTGCTCCATCCGGCGTGTGATCAGCCGGCCTTCATTGAATGCAACGGCCGTGTGGAGCTCTGGCTACGCGCGATCATACAACAAATGCGCAGCACGCTGCATGAGCTCTTCCGGAGTGCTCTTGCAGCTTTTGGCGATAAAACACGTGATCTATGGCTCTACGATTGGCCAGCACAGGTGGCGCTCTGCTGCAGTCAGATACAGTGGACTACGGATGTGAATCGCTCCTTTGCCTACATGGAGGAGGGCTACGAGGGTGCCATGAAGGAGCTGCACAAACGTCAAATAGCACAACTGAATGCCCTGATTAATCTATTGCTCGGTGAACTCTCAGCAGGCGATCGACAAAAGATCATGACCATTTGTACTATAGATGTTCACTCGCGTGATGTCATTGGCAAGATCATAACATCCAAGGTAGACAACTCGTTGGCCTTTCAATGGCAGAGTCAACTGCGGCATCGATGGGACGACGAGCAGTCGGGCAGTTCGAGTGGTGGCGCCACGGGTACTGGAGAGGAGGATTGCTTTGCCAACATTTGCGATGCGGAATTCCGTTATGCCTACGAGTACCTGGGCAATACCTCTCGGCTGGTTATCACACCTTTAACCGATCGATGTTACATTACCTTGACCCAGGTGAGTCGAATAAATAATTCGCCGCATGCCGTTCTCTTTTTTAATTGAATTAAGATTAATTAATATGCTTAGCAGCGGAAATCCGTTACATGCTAAGTGTGTATTATAGAAAGAGAGAGAGAGAGAGAGAGTGACAGAGGGAGAAAACAGCATACGCCTTTTGCATAAATAAACATACCTCTCTCACTTACATCGTAAATAATTACATGAATGTCCGTGCTGCCCCCTTGCATACGTCGCCTGCAAATTTGATGCGGAAGCGGAAGTCATATAATTGTTGTTTGTATGTGTAATGTGTTGTAACTCATTTGTTCAACCTGAAACACGCGAATGTATAAAAATGTTTATTATATGGTACAATCAAATAGAAAGAAAATCTCTAAATATGTTGAACTATATTCAAAGAGAATTAAATCTGATTTTTTCATAGTTCATAGCTTTTATGATGTACTAAAGAACCTTTTTTGCTTTGGACGACCTTGTAGATGGCAAATTTTCAGAGAAGCATACTATAATTAACAATTATAACGTAAATTTTACAACCTTATTGGAAAATGGTTGACATACATTGAACATATTTGCGTAGAGGTGTGGTAAACTTACTGCCAGTTATAGTGGCACTAAGTTTCAATCAAAGCTCATTAACACATTCAACTGAAAATTGCTCAATTTGAAAATCGTATTTTAGTTTTTCATTAAATACAATTGAATATTACATGAATTTCACTGTATATCATATATTCAAAATACTCGTTATACCAATAAATATATATACATCAATGAATGCGATACCAAACATTCATGGTTTAATTATAATATATTATGATTAAATTATGATGCATATGTGCCAGTCAAATGTTCAGGTATTTTCCAATTAATGCTTTTGCTATATTCATTTCGTTGTTGTTGATTTTATGGCAATTTCATTTATATTAAAATTCAAATTAAACAACTCGTTAGTGGGAAAATGAATGCCGTTTACAAATTGGCATACACTGCAAATAAATGTATACATATATTCTGACTACTCTTTACATGCTACACACGCACCACTCTCCCGCTCGCCTTTCTCTTTCACTGATTTTGCCTCATTCTCCCTCTCATTTGTTTTCTCTCTTTCTTTTTCTGTTGGTCAGTCACTGCATCTGGTAATGGGTGGTGCACCGGCTGGTCCAGCGGGTACGGGCAAAACAGAAACGACGAAAGATCTGGGACGGGCACTGGGCGTAATGGTTTATGTCTTCAACTGTTCGGAGCAAATGGACTACAAATCTTGCGGCAACATTTATAAGGGTCTGGCCCAGACTGGTGCATGGGGTTGCTTTGACGAGTTCAATCGCATCTGCGTCGAGGTGCTGTCCGTGGTGGCGGTACAGGTGAAGACCATACAGGAGGCGATAAAGGTGCGACCACAATGTGGTGTCTGGTGACGAATAAAAAACCGAGGAGGCAGACTTGCATGTTCGCAAATTGATTTTACCATCCACTTCTTTACTCTGAATGCTGAACATTGATTACTTTTCTCTTCTTGCCATAACACGGACGCTGCCTCTGTTCTCTCTACTCTGTTGTTCTGGTGCTGTACCTTTGGTTGCATGCACCATGACTCGAATCGACTCGACTCAACACGACACGACTCGCTTCGACTCGACTGGCGCTGTTTACAGATGCATAAAACCCAATTTATCTTTATGGGCGAGCGCATCTCGCTGGAGCCGTCGGTTGGCATTTTTATCACCATGAATCCGGGCTATGCCGGACGCACTGAGCTGCCCGAGAATCTGAAAACATTGTTTCGCCCATGCGCCATGATTGTGCCGGACTTCGCTTTGATTTGTGAGATTATGTTAATGGCCGAAGGCTTCCAGGATGCACGTCTGCTGGCACGCAAATTTATCACACTCTATACGCTCTGCAAGGAGCTGCTCTTGTAACAGCGACCTTTTCATATTTAACGTTCATGGGCGAAAGTATGCAATCGAAATTTTTATAAGGAAAAGAGTT
>JBANCZ010004397.1:0-10349 GCA_037040025.1 Sphaerogastrella javana | reverse complement strand
CGTTGTTCTTGTTTTTGTTGGTATTGTAATTGTTTTTGTTTTTGTTTTCAATTTGTATATTTTGCTTTATTTCTTTTTTTTTTGTCTCACTTCAATATATTGAAGGGCGTGCGCTCTGCTCTCGTCGCTTTATGTGTGACTTCTCTATGTTGAGCAAAAAGAACCAACGATTGTTTTATAATTTTTGTAAGGCTGTTGACACTGCATTGTGTGTATCTCTCTCTCTCTGTCTCTCCCTCTCTCTTTCTCTCTCTCTTTCTCTCTCTCTGTCTGTCTTTCTCTCTCTGTTCGTTGCCATGTGAGTGGATGAGCGGTGGGGGTGGAGAATTGGCAACAGATGATAAAATGGCAACGATGTCTCCCTCGCAACTGAAAACAAAATATCTCAATATATGCGCATATACCTGTACTGCAAATAGAGGATGAAGGGGTATATTTGCATTTATTCAAATATATTTTTGAATGTTGAATTTCTATGTAGTTGAATGTGTGTGTGTGTGTGTGTGTGTGTGTGTGTGTGGATGCGTCATATGCAACAGAGGCGCAAGATCAACTTGTATTTAGTTAATGGCAAAACGGACAACAAATGAACCTATCACCTGGTTCTTTTTGTTTGTCTTGATTGTTAGGTTGGGGGGGATTGGTTAACACACACGCACACTCTCTTACACACACACACCAACACGCACACACAGAGCACATGGCACACACTGTAAGAGTGTATATATAAAATAATGCCAAATCTTGGATAGTTTCCCTTTGTATATCGAGGCGCTATCATCGTGCACGGCGGAGATACGCATATAGACAAACAATATAGATATATAGACAAACAAATTCATAATAACAATAACAATAACAATCAAAATAACAATCAAAATAGCAATCATAATCACAACAACAGAAACTGTCTCCAATTGTTACAAATATATATCATTTTTTTGGGCTTAATATCGAACGATTCGAGGTCTGATTTCCGTTTTCAGATTTCATATATCATTGCGTTTCGATCGTTCGGTTTCTATGAATATCCATATCGATAATTGTATCGAATAGATTTGTGCGCCGCGCGGCAAATTCAATACGAATATTGATATATATAAACATTTTCGAATATAAACAATATAAATCACCCCCCTCCCCTCAATCCATTCACAATAATCGACAAAATTCCTCTAACGAACGAACTTTGATTTGTTATTGTGCGATAAACGAATTAAGAACATTTATATAAACATATAGACATATATATGTATATATATATATATATATATCTATCATCTTTTAATATTTAATAAGCGTAATCCATTCTGTAGTTGGGTTATTCTGCTTTCCCTTGATTTTAGTGGATATATCTAGTATATATTATTATCATATATATAAATATATATGGATGCATGTATATGTATATGATTTTGATTATATCCTAAACTTATATTCACTTTGGAGCGCTCGGATACAGTCCCTCAGAGTACTTCGGGCGACACTCAGCACAGTACCATTTGCCCTGCGGCGCCACCATGATGCCGACACACTCAAAGTGAAACCATTCGATGAGACACTTTTCCCCATCGCAGGCTATCATTTCGGATACCTCGTCGTAGGGACAACGGCAATAGCAGTAGACGGATTCACCGTCGCGTGCCAGGCGAGCACATGCCGGCGGTCGTATGGGATAGCGTATATTGTTAGCCTTGAAGTACTGCAGCGTGGCAAAGTCTGGATTGGGCAATAGCGCCGGCGGTATCGGTTGATTGAAAGCGGTAGTGGCTGGCGCTGGTGGTGGTGGTGGTGGTGGTTGTGGCGTCGCTTCTGATAGTGATGGCGCTACTGCTACTGGAGTTATAGGTAATGGTGTTGGGGTTATTGTTGCTGGCGGTGTTGGTGTTGGTGTTGATGACGGATCCGGAAATAACCCAACTGGTATTTCCTCCAAAGGTGGCAACACAATGGTCACATTTACCTCTGCATCCTCATCCGAGCTGCTCTCACTTGTCTCATTAGCAGCGGCAGCTATCAATGAGGAGCTTATTTTTAATGTGGGTATTGGTGGCAATTGTTGTTGCTGTAGTTGTTGTTTCTCAAGATGTTGTTGCTGTAGTTCTTGTTGTTGTTGTTGTTGTTGTTGCTGCTGCTGTTGCTTCTCTTGCTCCGTGACTGGAATCGCTGGCATCACTGTGTGCGTCTGCTTGCCGCGCTTCACCGCACGCTTGTTGGCACTGCCTCCGCTCTGCGGAGTACGTCTGCGCTTACGCGCAGTACCGTTGCTATGCTGATGCGAATGCTGTTGATGCGCATGACCATGATGATGGGCCGATTGACGCGACTGTTTTGTTGGCGATGGCAGATCCTCCTTGGCCCAGGTGAGTGCCGGCGGCGGTTGTGGCTTGATTAGCTGCATGCCCACTTGCAGTGACGGCGCCAGCACGCTGCTCATATTCTCATCATCGCTGGTATAGCCGTAGAATTTGTTCGGACGTCGCGTGCGCTTTGATCGCTTCAGCTGCGCATCTGCATCCGAACAGCTGCTGCCACCACTTACGCCCACTGACTGCCAGTTGGAGTGATGTGTGAGTGGCGTTGTTGACATATCATTCAATATCAATGCCGTTCTGGCAGCTGGTGGCACAGCAACACCTACATCACTAATGGTTTTTATCAGCTGCGGATGTGCTTGACCTTGAAGGTGTTGTGCATGAAGGTGTTGTAGATGAAGTTGTTGTACATGAAGCTGGAGTGCCTCGTACTGAAGTGCCTGGAGCTGGTCTTCGTGATGCTGGAGTTCACTCTCATGCGGCGCTAGCTTAGCTTGATTCGTAGTTACTTTGCTGCTAGATTTACGTTCGCGTTTCCGCTTCTTATTCTTGCTTACGCGTTCCATTCGCTGTTCGCGCCTATCCGCATATGACGCAGCTGCATCTTCGGGTAATGACGGCGTGGATGGTCGACTGTTCTCCACAATGTAATCGTTGCCACTGGGATTTTCACAGCCAGTTATGGGCTGATTGTCGTCCATCAGAGCCACACGACTGTACGTTTGCACATTGTTGGCCATTCTTTGTGGATGCGCATCATAGAACTCCTCGTCCGTATCGGAGATAGCTGTGTCGAAGTCGGACTCATTGTAGACCGGTGCCGCCGGTGGAGGAGGAGGCGCTTCAGGTGTCGGTAACGTTGGCTCCTCAACGGTTTTCGTTACGTTTACATCTTCTTCTTCAGTTTTTTTCTCCACTTCAACAGCCTTCGTTTTCGTTGTACGTTTGGACCTTTGTGAGTCGTTATCCGTGTCATCGTCACTAGAACTGCTGCCACTGGAACTGCAACTACAATTAGAGCCGCAGGAACAGCTCGAGCTGTCCGAATCTGAGTTGGAACTAGAACTGCTGGAGCTATCGCTGTCACTGGACGCCGCTCTGCCACGTTTCGTTTTGTTTAGAGTGTGCTTCTGTGGTGAAGACCGTTTGGGTGTTGGCGGTGGCGTTTGATACAGTTTGCAATAGTCGTGATCGGAGTAGGCAACATGTAGCTTAGCAGGTCGCAATTGTTCCTCATCGGGCTCAACATCGTGAACGGGTTCGCTTTTGTTTGGCTGATGTTGCAACAGGTTTTTCCATATATCTGGCATTGATTCCGACTCCAATGTAGATTTCTCTACATCTTGGCCTGCATCATTTTCTTGTTTGGGTTCCTTGGGCAATATCTCTCCATCTTGTTGCTGCTTCTTCTCCTGCTGCTCCTCGTGCTGCGTTTTTTCCTCTTCATTTGTTTCTGATTTGAGCTCTTTATCCTTCTGATCCTGCTGCTCCATCTCACTGTCAGATTCCGATGACGGCGATAACATGACCTTAGGCACATCTAGACCATCCACAGAAACCTTAGCGGTTGACTCCAGCTGCTGCTTCGACTGAAGTGGCAATGGGCCAAGGCTGTCATCGCTATCATCGCTGCTATCCGATTCCGACAGGTTGGGCGCTATCAAATTTAAATCCTCCAGAGAAGCTTTATTACGTTTCGACTTTTTCTTCCGCTTTTTCGGTGTTCCCTCTGCAGGCGACTCGCATTTTCCTTGCGGCGTGGTCGGTTTTGTGTCGTCCACAGCTTGTGGTGCCTCGCTGGCTGGCTCATTTGATTTCGATTGTGTTGTGTCCAGTTCTTCTGCCTGAAACTTTGCCTTTTCCTCCTTCTGGTCACCCTCCGAGCTTTCCTCCTGCGGTGCAATCGTTTCCTGCTGTTCCTGCTCCACGGTCGGCAATTTTTCGATTGGTCTATGCTGTGCTGCAGCATGCTTGAGCAGCAGCTTACGCGATACGAACTTCTCCTCGCAGCCCTCCTCATTGCAGGAATATCGAAAATCGTTCAAGTGCATGCGCTTGTGTACCTCCAGATAGATAGCCTTGCTGAACGATAACTGGCAAAACTCACAGACAAATTGCGTAGCTGGCACACAGAAATGGTAGACGTGACGCCAACGCTTCTGCAGGCAACGTTTGCAGCTGGCGCTCTCGGTGCCGTGTTTCCAAAACAGATGCTTCGAGATATCCTGTTTGTTGCGATAGGCGATGCCACAGCGATAGCACAGATGCAACAGTTTGTGTTTCCACACGTGCGACGATAGTTTGGCTTGGGTGTGGCAATCTTCGAGGCAGATATCACAGCTATTGTGCTGTTTACGCAGATGCACCATCAGGCGGAAAGCTGATGGCAGCGGCGCAATATCACATAAACAACAACGGAACTGCACATCATAAACATGTCCGGCGTCTGTACCATGACAAATGTGGCACAACAGCTCACTGTAGCTGTAGAAATTCATGTAGCACATGCCACACATTAGGTTCGACTTGATGTGAAGCCGGCGATTGTGCGTGTAGAGGTCCTTGTGCGTGGCTGTGGAAAAGCGACACGGGAAACACTCGTAGATACGTTCATTGACTGGCTCCACATATCGTCCGCCCTCAATATTGCAGCAGCTGGCCGAGTTTAGGTACTCTCCAGCTTCAAGAGATGGCAAATAACTCTTAAGCTTGGCTGCCAGTGTCTCTGCGTAGAGTTCTTCAGCCGTGATGCTATCCACCGTCGCTGTAAATCGATGCTTTGACAGCAAATGTAGCACCAATTGTTTACCATTGACAGCAATGCGGCGTGCATGATTGCAGTACAGACAGACTGGATACACAGCCTTCAGGCAGAGACGTATAAAGTCAACCATTTCGAGTTTGTCCAGCGGGCGATCCAATTGCAAATCCACTGTGGGTGTATTCGTATCGGCTATTATAATGCCATCGGCTGGTGGAGCTGGCGGAGCCGGTGGAACTGGTGGTGAAGGACTGGGCGGCGCTACTTTCATGGACGGCTGTGTTTCATCGGTGTGCGGTTGGTGCTGTTGCAGTTGCTCTGTTGCATTCAGACTGTCGTCTAAATCCATGCATTCGCTCCCTAATGAATCGCGTCGCTGCATGGGCTCAAAGGATTCTCGCTGATGCTGTTGCTGTTGAATTTGCTGCAATGGTTGCGCCTGCTGCTCCTTTGCCACCTGCGTTAGCTCATTCATCTGTGTGTTGTGTGGGGAAGCGGGAGGCGTAGGTGACCAACGTCGCTGTTGCTGTGGCAGCACTTGTAGGTCGTGTTGATGCTGCTGCTCCTGTTGTTGTTGCACCTGTTGTAGCACCTGTTGCTGTTGCAGCTGCAGATGTTGCTGTTCCTTTTTGGCTATATCAGCTTTTGTTCGTGCTATATCCAACTTGGTACGCTCGAATTCTGCCAGCACTCGCGACAACTTTGCACTTGGTGAATCGCACTCCTCCGGCTGCATTGGCATTGTTTCCAAAAACGTTGAGGCCTCAGTAGCGGTTTCCGTATCCTCCGAAAAAGTTTCAGCATTCAACAAGTGCTGTTGTTGCAGCTGCTGCTGCTGCTGCACTGCATCCACGGTGAGTAATGCGGGCACTGGACTGCTATTATCTGCTGCCGTTGTGCCTGTTAGTGATTCATCCGCTTCCTCCTCTTCGGTGTCGGTGCTACTGAGTTCAGCATCCACACATTTTTGAAACTCTTTGGGGACACGCAGCATCATCTTTGGCACCGTGAGCCTGGGCGCAGCATCCTCCTGTGGCGATGGAACTGTAAGCAAAAAAAAACAAATTGATATATACTGTTGTTTCTACGGTAAATGAAGACCACTTACTGTTACTTTCGGGTATGACCACTGGCTGCGGCAATGCTATTGGTGTTTGGCTACGCTGCAACTGCTCCTGTGGTATTACCTTGGCTTGCTCCGGCTCCGGTTTCTTGCTCTTGCCAGTCTTGCGTTTTTTGCGTATCGCTACTTTCTTGCGATTAGCGGCATTGTTGTTGGTAGTTTTGCTATTGCGACAATTAGGGCCATGGGCATTCTTTAGACCACAAAGTGCACATGGTTGCATCAGTTCGACGCAGTCGTGGCCATCAAATGGCGAGCCACGAACAAAGCTTGTCTGACAAGTGCAGCATACGAGAACCCTAGAACGATCCTCTTGCTTTTGCTGTGTATACCATGCAGTAGGTCGATTGAAATGCAGCTGATCCAGGTCGTGCTTATTCTCTAGGTGCAACGATAGTTTCTCCACACTGGCAAACACATGCGAACAGTACAAGCAGATGTAACGCATGTGCACATCACGCATGTGTGCAAAAAAATTCCAGCTTTGATACACTGTGGTACAGCTCAAACAACGAAAAAAACGTTCCTTATGGGATCGAGGAGCTGATGTTGGGGCTTTTCCTGGCACTGACCGTATTGCTGGCGCTGGGTCTGACGCAAGTGTTGGTGCTGGCTCTGAAGGTAGTGCTGGCGCTGGCGCTGGCTCTGAAGGTAGTGCTGGCGCTGCCGCTGGCTCTGGAGGTAGTGTTGGCGCTGGCGCTGGCTCTGATGCTGTTGTAGGCGGTGGCTCTGATGGTGATGTAGGCGCTGGCTCTGATGCTGCTGTGGGCGCTGGCTCTGATGCTGCTGTAGGCGCTGGCTCGTGCGGTGGTGGTGGTTCTAACACTGGTGCTCGCTCTGACGTTGGTGATGGCTTGGTTATTACACTTGCTGTGGATGCGGGGATTTCGTTCTGCTGTTCACATTGTACAATGTGTATATTCAGCAGCGACAAATTCTCAAAATTGGTCGCATTGCACTTGAAACAACTGAGCTGTCCCACCTCACTGAAATGGATAACTGGCGCCTGCAGCCGTTGCATGAGCAACGAAGAGGAAGTTGCTGCCTCTTCCTCCGCTACGTCCAAGCACTGCTTTTTTACAGTGTTTATATCATTGCTTTCGCTGTCTCTGCTACGCTTGCAGTTATTAGCCTGCAACTGCTGTTCCTCATTCAGTAGTATCAGTTCTTCTTGAGGCGACTTCTCCTCTATTGCGGGTTTATGATTTAATTCGCTTTCGGGATGATCGATTACCAATTGCTGTGAGGTAGAGCTATTGCTGCTGCTGCTGCTGCTACTACTGCTTCTGCTCCTGCTCCTGGTTCTACTTCTGCTGACTCTGCTAGTAGAATGCATTAGCTCTGGTTGCTGGTGCATTTTATTGCCCGCGTTGTTCTCTATCACAGACAGTTGCAATGGCTCCTGCTCCTCATCCGTTTGCTTCTCCATATTTATGTGCTCCTCCGTCTCATGTTTCTGTCCATCCGGCGTTGTAGCATGTACTCCATTTATTTTAATTTTAGGCTCCGTTTCAATTGGCAACTTTTCTTTAAGAGCAGCTACATCTTTATCATTGTGAGTCCGAGTGTAGTCGTCATCCATATTTACATCCATTGCCTCAGTCTCCTCATCTGAATCAGAAGATTCAATCCTTATAATCTCCATAGGAGAAACAGTGTCTACTTTTGGCGTACTCGTTGAATTCATGTCCAACGGTGAATCCTCGTCTTCCGGTATGTTTTCGGGTGAAAGATCATTGATTTTATAAATTGGCAATGACACCGGTTCAGATCTTTCCGTAGCTGCATCAGCCTGCATATCAGCCTTCCCATCCTCTGCTTTATTGGCTTCGTCTAAAAAAGATCTACTCGGCTGCTTGGCTTGTAACTCTGCATCTTCAACTGATGTTTTCGAACTTATAGTTTGAAACGATGGTGGATTCAACAATGTAGACTCATTGTTATTTTGCTGCTCTTTAGGTGGACTTGGTTCACGAAATTTAACCAACGGCAAAGACGGAGCTTTGTCGACTATTCCAACATCTTCATCTGAAGGACTTGAACTATCAATTACAATGACTGGATGATCTATTTCTACGGCGATTGGTTTATCGGTATCATTGTTTACTTCTTTTTCTGGTGATGTAGGGGCAGAACTAGAGGACTCATAGTCAACAAGATTTATCAAGTTCTGCTCAGTTGTTGTATGCAATAACGACGGCTGCTTTTCCGTTCGTATAGTTGAATTTTGTGCAGATGTTATCTTTTCAGTATTTTCACAACTATTTGTGAGCGTTTCGCTGGATTCAACGCTGGATATTTCGGAGACTTCCATACTGGGTGTTTCGGAGTATTCTGCACAAGGCTTTTCGAAAGATTCCCTACGATAGGCTACGACGGATCCTGCACTAGGCGCTGCGGATGATTCTCCACTTGTTAGTAAGGAGAATTCTACACTAGGCGCTGCGGATGATTCTCCATTAGTTGGTAAGAAGAATTCTACACTAGGCGGTTCGGAAGATTCTGCACTACGTGCTTCGAGGGACTCTATACTGGGCACTGCGAAGGATTCTACACTCGGCGCTGCAGACGAAACCAAACTAGATGCTACGGAGGATTCAAAACTAGGTAACTCGGGGGAATCACCATAATCTGCTTGGTTGGATATTCTACTGAATATGGAGGAATCATAACTAGGCAACTCTAAGTCCGAAGGTCCACTAGCGGCTTCCTTGGACTTTGTATGTGTATGTTCCAAGGAGTTTGCTTTAGTTGCTGCACTGGACTTCACATCTGACGTTTCAGAGGAATCTATAGTAATGATTTCCAAGGATTTTGCAGCAGGACTTTCGGAGGATTCTGTTCTATGCGCTTTAGGGTACTCTGCACTTGGCGCATCAGCGGAGTCCACATCCAGAGAATGGGTGTCCAGTGTTTCAATTGACTCCTTAGCAGGCATTTTGCGGGATCGTGGATCAGGTGATTTCGAGGATCCCGCGCGAGCCGTTTCGTCGTACTCTGCGACAGGCATTTCGCAGGACTCAGCTCCCGGCGCTTCGCTGGACTCCGCACTAGGCGTTTCGCAGGACTCCTCTAGACTGTTGGCAGCAGGTGATATGCCCGCAGTCGAGTCACTGTCTGTCTCGTTCTGAGCTCTTCCATTTTCCAGCTGCAAACGTTTGCTATCATTGTTTTTATATTTGGTTGTGTTTTTATTTTTGTTTTTCTTCGCTTTTTCCAGCTGAAACGTATTTCTGTGATCATCGTGATCCTCGTCATCGCCGCTCGCTGTCGACGTCGTTTCCGTACCGGTTGCATTGTTGGCTATGTTAGGCGCTCTCTTTGTTTCTTGCTGTTCCCAGGTTTCCATCATCTTTTTGCATTTATGCGCTGCCATGGTAATGTAAATAAACAAAATAATCGTTATCGACTGTTCTCTCGATAAACTCATATTTCTATAATTATGATTACCTTTGTATACCGGACACTGACGTTTCAGTTTACAATATTCTTCGCCTCTGCTGCAACAATACGAGAAAAATTAATTATTTTTATGTTTGTGATGCTGGCAATAAATGAAACGACAATAACAAAAATAGCAACAGAATATTTTCATGATCGAAAGAACAAAACGAAACGCAAAACATTCCAAATGTAATGTGTTTATCTTGGTTTTTTTTTTTTATTTGTTGTTGCCAGCCCTGGAGCCGAGCGAAGTGCGTACATAAAGCAGAAATGTGAATAATTGAAAATATCAAAATAAATTACGCAAAATGTGATTGTGAGAAGCGGGAAAGAGACTAAAAAAAAACGAAAAACTTCTAAAAATAAATTACCGTTTCAATTGAAAATTAATGTAGAACAAAATTACGGAATACTGGGAAATGTGCAAATTGCAAATTAAACTGATTTTCGCTTTCTTGGTCATTTTTTTCTTACCTGTTCCACAATTCGGCAGCTGCCGGGGCGGATACACGCACCAATATTTACGCGCGCAAAACAACAACTACACACAGAAATATGTAGCCAGAGAGTGAGACTACGGACGAGCACAAGAGAGAGAGACAGCGATGGAAACAGAAAGAGAGCGAGAAAGAAGAACCAGCACAACCGACGGCACGGACGCTCGCTGCACAACTGAGCGAAACACGGGGTATGGAGCACCCAGCGG